>JASANA010005481.1:0-132506 GCA_030248095.1 Ptycholaimellus sp. GST1_10
TTAAATCATAGTCAGTTCATGCCAACCGAAACATTTTATGCCCGGGCAGAGCACATTTTCGCACGGTTTCTAATGTCAAAACTGACTGGTTAACATGTAAAATAATCTTAATCTATGTAAAAGCTTGAAACATGCGAGTGGCAGTTTAACTGAATTACTTGGATAAAAAGGTGCACCTCAGTTCAGACTGAATAGCAAATCAACGCCAGTGATTTTCAAGAAACTGATTTCACCAACGTATGGCTAAACTTGCTTGCAACTTTAGAGCAAAAAACCGCATCTCAAAAGCTTGTAGCCAACTAGAACGACGCAGCAATGCTAAATCACTTCTGAAATGCTTCTGACTTCTTGCGTCGGCATATTTAAATTATTAAACAGACGCTTTCTCTCTAGTTCTCTGTGCTGGCAAAGAAGAGGAGTTTGCGCTCTTTTTCAACCTCCGGCCGTTTAAGGAACAAGGCTGCATGGCGGAATTCGGCTGCCTGTATAGACTTTCACTGAAGCGTGTCTATCTGATAGGGCTTCAGCTAGGCTATAGTGCTGGCGTTTGAAAAAAATATGTCCCCGTTTTATTTTTAATCCCTTTTAATGTTTGCATTAATTTTGTTATTTGTGCTAATTGGAAAAAAACGAGAAAGTAATAAATTGGGGTGAAGAAGGCGGGACTATATTGCTGGCCTGGACAGATGGTGGGTGGTAGGTGCGGCAGGTTTGGAACGGAGAATATGGGCCGTGTATGAGGGTCAAGGTGGCCATGAACTGTCCAACCCTCCCCCCACTCCACCGCCCACCCAGCCATAACACATTCACCAGATAGGACCACTTCCACACCTCTTCTTCCATCCAACCCCCCTTCAACCAACCCTTGACTTGTTTCCATGTTTCTCTCCTTTACTTCATTCTGCCTCCAAAGGCCGGAAATATTTACGCACAGAAACAAATGCATCATCAAATCGGACGATGACTCAGAGTGAAGACCCGGGCGACGTCTGTCTGGGAACAAATTTACGAGAAGACCTTACGCTCCCCTCTTCAGCCTTCTCCCCAGTGCATAGATCAAGCACAGCGGCATCTGTTGCAAGCGCCTCCGAGCAGAGAAACACATTCCTACCTCTAAACTCCCTTCATTCATTCACCCACAGCTTAGGCCGTCTTTTTGTCCAGTTTTTCCAGCAATTTACGCCTACAACCGAAGAAAGAAGACCCCCCCCCACTGGTGGCTGCCGAATGATGCGGGCACCCCTTGTGTGCCTGTTAAGCGGATAATAAGCAGAGGGGGGCACAATGGCTCCAGATGCACAGAGGCTCCTCAGGAGCCCAGGCCACTCCACATTCACCTCCCAGCTCTCCCCCTCCACCCTTCCCCATCCACCCATCACCCCCCCCGTACGCCCCAGCCAGGAGAGGGTTGGTGGGAGTAGCGGGGGGAAGAAGAGGCAAAGCCGCATATACACCCCCTAGCATTGCAGGCGGCTGCCCCCCCATCTTCCCTCTCCCTGCACTTCAGGCCTAGGTAAACAATGCGGGGCCCTCTCTCCGCAACTCTCCCCCCCACCCCACTACGCCTCATCTTAAGCTTCGTCTCCAGACGCCGCCTCTACGCCATTCCCCCACTACTTCATCTCATGACTCACTCCGCCACTCAAAGCTCCATCAATCACAGGCCCCTAATGGCAGTGCTCAGACGCAGAAGCTGTCAATACAAGCAAGACTGCTTCTTGGTCAAAAAGAGGAAAAAGACCTAGCCAGCAGCAATTTCCAACCACTGATTTTCTCCTAAATTCTGTGCACCTTGTTCGTGTTACAGTTACATCCCGTTTTCATGGTTGAAAAAGAAAGAAGAAGAAGAAAATAGGAAAATGCAGATGCTAGATTGGGTACCTGATGAAGTGCAGTGAGTCCGTCGACGTTGGTGGTGTTGATGTCGGCGCCGTGGCGGAGCAGTTCATCGACCTCCTCCTCGTCGCCGGAGGCGCAGGCGGCCATGAAGACGCAGCCCTCGGGGAAGCCCACGGCCCTGCTGCTGCTGGCCGGCTCCTCCTTGGGCCGGCGGCGGGGTCGCCGGGCGGGCGGCTGGCGGGCGGTTTCGGACTCCGCCCAACGGGCCAGCTGCTCCTTCCGCTTCCGACAAACGTCCCCCGCCCGCTGCGACACCATCGGCAGGCTGAACTCCGTCGCCTGATCTTTCATTGATTAGGTATCATTGAATTGCATATAGGTAAAAATCAATCTAATCTTCCCTTGATAAGAATAATTATTTTTAAATGCAAACTGAAACAGAAACATTGGAACAGACATCACTCGAATGCGTAGTAGAGAGCGTTTTGGAGGGAGAGAGCGCAATAGGTTGCCCATGTCTGTCGGAAGCAGAATATCTGACCTAGGGAGACGATTGGAATTGACCATAAACTCGTGCATACTCAATCTGCCGCCATTTGGTGCATCGAAAATGAGCCTGTCTGTCTCACAGTCCCACAAAAACGTCAATCGCACATTTTTCTCACATCAATTCAGCTAGCCTTTTTCCAGTCGTCCTAGTTCTCCAGACATGAGCAGGGAAAAAGGAAGGAAATCTCACCTCCCGCTCCCCGTCTCCGTCCTTGGTCATGGCGGTGAAGCGAGGAGGCGGGGGGTCAGGAGGAGGAGGAGAGGAAGGGTGAGTTCATGCGGCTGCGTGTGGGGCGGAAGAGGGGAGTGGAGGTGTAGAGAGGGGCTGTTGTGGTTCTGCCGGCCAAATGGAGAGGGCGCGATGGAGCTGGAGTACCCCTGTGCCAGGCTACGGTAGCCTCCACCTTTGATGCGCACGAGGCTACGCCAACTATAGCTCCTAGCGCCACTCTGATTTACATTTTGGGTTTTTCTGGCGGCTATTGATTGCTTGCTCTAAATTAGGAGTTTGTTTTTGATATGCTGTTGATAAGTTTTCCTTCTGGCCACTTATAATCAGCATCAAGAAAAGTTATTATAACCGCAGGAAACCGTAAACAAGTGTAAAACGGTAATACAAGGACTATGCCATCAAATGAAAATAGGTAGAAAATGAATGGCTATGGATGAAATGTATGGACGTGAAGACCAGTTGACTTCACCAGCCCTGATAACCTCCGCTCCAGCTTCCTATAAATGTCCCAACATTTAGTCATCATTCAATGAACTCAACAATTATTTCAATCAATAATGAAGACTAATAACTAATTGAATAAGAGTGAGAATGCAAGACCTCTGCCGCCACCCCTCCAGGGCCCCGAGGGGTTGTAGGTGCCGCGACCTCTGGGACGCCACTCCCCACCGGCCCCGCCACCTCTCGGCCCAGCTCCATAGGGGAACTGATAGCCGCCGCCTCCGAAGCTGCTGCCGTAGCCAGAGTAGCCGCCGTAGCCAACCTCCGCCCCTCCACCGCCTCCTCGTCCACCGCGCGGGTCACCCGTCTCCTGCACCTTCTTTTGTTCAACAATTGCATTGGCAGTTGCAGATCTGAGGCCTTCTGATTTTGGCTAGTCCTGCCTGATTGAAGAAGAAATAGAAAACGTACCATGAGGAGCTTCTCCTTCCTCAGATGGTTCTTGGACATGATGTGCTGCTCGTACTGCGCAGGGCTGTTGAGGTCTTTGTCGCAGACCTTGCAGCGAAAATCTTCCGGCCATTCCTCTTGCAGGTTTCGCAGCCGTGCTGAGCCTAGAAGTTAGAGGTTGGATGAGATAGTAGGATATAAATGGAGAAGAAGGGAAACCATAGTAGCGATAGTCCTCGGAGCCGCTTAGCTGGTACTCCCAGATGCGAACAGCGTGCATGGGCGTCTTCACGTGACGCTCCACATCCTCATACAGCTCGAAGTGCAGCCCGCACAGGAAGCACGAAAAGTGGTACCTCAAATCTCCTTTATTTCTGCTTATCCTACCTATTGGCCCCTACATCATTCTCCTTTTCCATTCATCATATTCATGGCAATTGCTTTTCTTTCCATCCTAGGTTTATTTTCTTCTGTCAACATCGTTGAGCGCCATTCTATTTCCCCTCCTGTCTGGTGCCATGAATTCGCGTCATCCCACCAGCTCAAAAAGGCTGCCGGTGGAATGGCGTGAATCCATAAGCACAAGGGCGGCGGCACTAACTTGTCCAGATCCGCGGGATTCCGGCTCAGCTCCTCGGCTGGCGTGCCAACTTCAGCCGCCGGAGTGTACGAGAAGTCTTTCTACAAAAACTCCCAACCCTCGCCTTTCCGCTGTTCGAAACATCTATCCTTGGCTGAGGCAGGAGGGCAGGAAAAGAAGGCAGACCACTTTAGGAGCTACGAGGAAGCGCGAGGCGTCGATGCCTTTCTCCTCGTAGATCTTGCGGACATAGGCGGACTCCTTCTGGGCATGCTTCTTGCCCTGGTAGTGCTGCTGGGCCATGTCCGGGTTCAGGAACTTCACCTCGCACAGTCGACACTCCTCCTCCTACAAACACCCCCTACATTTCGCTCAACCCCATTCACACCCATCTTCCATGCAAAACACACTCTTGGCTGAGCTAGTTAAGAAAGGATGGAAAGGTGAATAGGCAGGTGAACCCCGAGCAGGTCGGAGGGAATGATGGGTGCAGCGGCGTCTTCGCCTTCAGCGTGTTGCTCTTGCTGTGAGTGGTTGCCGTTGGTGTCGGCTGCCTCCGGGGCCTCTTCCGACTGCTCTGACATCGGCTCTGCCGGTGGCACTCCCTCTCCTGCACCTGCAATTCCCAACACTCCATAGAGTTCATGGCATCAAACGATTCATTGGCATAGAAGAGGCACAAATGCAGATAATAGCTTCTACCATCATACTTCGAAATCACTCACCTTGTTCAGACATTGTGGCTAAGCTTGAGCTAAAGCGCAGGCGCAAAATCAGATCTTGGAAAATTGCTGCTCGCACTGGCTAGTGAATGCTGTGAGCAGATCCATTCCCCCGCTCTGTGTATCCTCCTCTAGCCTGCCTGGGGAGACTAGGAAAAGCGCGCTTTCAAAAGAAAACAACCCGCGCGCCCTCTAACGCAATTCCATTAGAGGCCAGGTTCCCATCAATCTCGATGGATTGGAAGTTTTTCCCCTCTCGTTGCCCTGGCTTCCGCTGATTGCTCCGCAAGCCAGCAAACTGACAGAAACTCGCCAAAAGGCATGGATTACCAGGGTGCGCTTGCTTCCCCGGAAATTCTCACTTCATTGCTCAGCCACACAGAAATGTTAGCAGAGATTTGTTTGTTACTGTTTACAGGTCTTGAATGAGAAGGTAGAGCGCCTGTAAATGAGGAAGGCCAAAATTTTCTACACCCATTTTATACCATGTTTCATCAAGAATGTGCTCTTCGTAAAATTTGAGCGCGCTGAATTGAATTTTAGGTATTTTACAATTTCGCTAACCAATTAACTCTTAATCATTTATTTTAATTTTTATTGTGACTATAAAAAACAGGCAAAATTTTAAAAGGCAATTTTATGCATTTTGTGCACCTTTAATAGAGTGCATATTATTTTAACTTTAAATTGATTGAAACTTGAAATTTCATACGTTGCAAAACGTCCTTTGAAATAACTACGCTAATTTTGGATAATTTCACAAATACCCAACAAAAATTTATTCTAATCACTTTGTTTCGGAGTGAGCAATAATAAATCTTCTCGGAATCCTAATTAATCAAAAACGATTTTTGTGTGCTTTTAAAATTGAAAAATAAAAAAGGGCAACTATTAATGTTTATAGTTTTAGCTTCTCAAAAAATCTATATTTGAATAATAAATTTTTTTTCATTGCACATCATAGCATGCAGTTTTTGAGAGCAAAATGCACAGCAATATCGCACGCCAACTACGCAAAAACGTCTTGCATGATTGGAGGCACATGGTAAATACAGGAATATTTTTGATAAAGACCGTTTTGATTGAGGTTTTCCGAAACTACCTGTAACAGTACGGGCTATTGCATGGAGCGATTGATGCCTGCCACAGCCAGAGAAGGATTTGTAGTCAATGGTTGAGAAACATTAAACATTTTCTAACCGCAAACAGTAAATTGCAGGCAAGCGCTTTTTCATGGACCCCGTCTTGTTGGAGCCCAAGACAGGTCGCCGACTTTGTGCTTTCCAAAACTTTACAACTCCTTATCACATTAGCCAAGGCCATCCCATCACCAGCATTGCCTTCTCCTGCCTTCAGGTTCTTCTGTTCTCACAACTTTTCCATGCAAACTAAGTCTCAGTTAATTTTTTTATATCAAAATTTTCGTTCGCTTGTTCCTTGAATGGGCATAAATCTAAGCTAAATGAACAGGTAAATTCGTGCTGTGGGCTTCGCTGTTGCCCAGTGCCGGCATATCGCCTCGGTCCAGAGTTGGCCACTCTTCTCCTGTTCCTGCTCCCACCTCTTCTCTACGTCTTTTAGTTTGCCCCCTTTCCTTTGCTCGATTTGATTACATTCGAAATTTGATGTTTTCGAATTTCCGAACTTTGACAAATAGATTTTGAGCATTCAGCGCTCATAATCTATCAAATGCGCCTTGTTCTGGAATTAACGGGGTCAAAGTTTTTCGGCAACCCATTTCTGAGACAATATATAAGTTTCCTTCTGCTAAACTGGCTAAAGAGTGGAATTGGCTTTTAGCAAAGCTTGGTTCAACATCTTTGGCATCGACAACTGGCTTTATTCTGCGGGGCCCAATATGGCTGAGTACAATCGTCGTCTTATGGAGATCAAGTAAATGCATAGTTCATGGAGCATATTGAATTATTTTTCACTGTTTTAGCAACTCTTCAGCCTTGAGGTTAGGGAAAACAACTTGAAACAGTTATGTCCAGAAACCTTCATTCTCTTATAATGTAAGAAAAAGCTATGACAGATAAACAAATCCATCTTGGTTAGCAAAAATAGGATAAACTTTTGTTTTGCTATCAACACTTCACTAAAATAAAATTGATGGTTTCTTGGTGCAGGAACTCAAAGGCACGTAACAGCTGGCTTCGAGCTCGCGCGAAGTCCGTGGGACAATTCGCCCGCTACAAGTCACAACTCATGACTCAGGTGCCTATTCCCTTCTTATCCTTTGCTTCCTTCATTTTTTGCCATCCTTCTTTCTTCTCTTCTAGGCCATCAAGAATGAGATCAAGAACGGTAAGGCCTAGATCTGTAGTGGGTACTAGCAGTGCAACTCACCCAACATCCATATCCTTTAAGAATTCCACAAGGCTGGCAGTTTCAGGCAGATCCAACTGAGCGTATGCGTGCACAGATGCGCATCTGGCCTGCCCGTCCTCTTCTCTCACGCTGCTAGCTTCTACTCCCTTCTTCTACCCCCAACTTTCTGACATCACTAACACCATCTACTCACAACAAATCAAAAACATGGCTTTGTAAGTGCAAAGATGTTGGTGAAACGGGGCCACCAGCTGAGCCTCCGTATAGAGCGGCTGATCGTGTCAACTGGCTGGCAAACAGCCTGTTGCTGGTGTGGGGGGCGCAAATCTGGGCGGCATTAGAGTGGGGTGTTGTACGTCAGAGATGGCGGGGAAGAGGTGCTTGGAGGGGCTCTGCTCCGTGGTGGGGTGCTGGAAGGGGGCGGGCGGGGGATTGTGTGAAGTGTCTGCTGGGCGGCCGCGTGGGAACAGGACAGGTGTCCCGAAGGTCAACATAGCGCGACGAATGGAGGCTGTTGGGAGCGGGGCTTGCTGAGGAGGGGGGGGGGCTGGAGGGAAGGGGGAGGGAACTAATCGGGCCGTGTGAGGAGGGCTGTGGGAGGTTGGAGAGGGGAGCGAAGTGGGAAGAGGCTTCCGTGTTTGTGGGGCTGAGGAAGCGGCCAGTGCTGGTGGTGTCTGCCGGGGCCTTGTGTCTCTCCGCTCGCACAAAGGCGCCTCATCCGCTCCACGCCCTCCAATTGCGCCTAATGGCCTGTCCGCCCCCAAGCACTCACTGCTAACCTCCCCTTTGCCCCTTCACCCGCCTTCCGTCCACGCATGACATCGTCGTTGCCTCTCCCAATTCTTCTTCTCGCCGTTGCGGCTGCCGCCTTTTCCTCTCACGGTCAGCAATTCCTCGCCCTACTTCCTCTTTACAAAGTAGAATAGGGAAATCGATAGAAAAATTGGAATATTTATTTTTCAACTTGAGTTCAAAATGTTCATCAGCTTCAGTGTCAGATATCTTGTCTGCAGGAAATCTGGACACAAATGGAGGCGTTGGCATTCGTTTGGCTGCCTATCAACGGCAAGCAATGCCGCCCAAGAAGGGAGCTGGAAGCGAAGAAGGACAGACAGCAGGGCTGACGGAGCCAGAGCACTGCGGGGTGCTGGTGGCCAACCGGGGCGCCTACCTCCTCCGAGTCAGCTACACCGATACTCCATACCTTATCAATGCCACTCGCCTCGCCTTTGCACAGGCCGCCAGCTTTAGGGCCCTACTCGGCTCCTCCGTTCAGCTAAGGTTCAATTCAACAGGCCTCTTTTTTAAGTCACTTCTCACTCCTCAGCTTCTCTTGTCGAAGTCACTCCTCAACTCCTCAACCGAAGTCACTTTTCAGTTAAAAAATGTAGAATATTCTAGCGAATCTTTATTTCTTCGTTTCCAAATTTATTTTTTGTCTGCGAATACCTTTGTTTTCGGAAAATATGCTCCCATTTCAAAAAACAATAGAAACTAATTCAGAAAATGTTTTATTATTTCTTCCCCTGAGCATCTGTTTTGATCGGTGGTAAAGAAGTAAAATGATCATAGGGCGGTGGCAGGGTCACGAGCGTCGTGCCAGCTAGACAGCTCAAACTGCCGCCATGGTTGGACTCAGGTTGGCTTTGCTACCCTAGTCACACTTGCTCTTAGTAGACCAGGTTCTTAGATCGAGTGCAGCGGTACGACCTGGTGGGGCTTCCATTGCGATTGTCGAGCTCAACTTATTCCACGTCCTGTTCAGTAGCTGCTCCCAGTGACCCTCCTTTTATCATTTAAGTTATTCTTTTTTTCTCTGCCTTCATTGCCCAGCCACTTATGCACTGATCTCGTCATAAGCGGACAATACAACGCGCTTTTGCTATTTATTATTCCCATGCCACTGGGAATTAAGGCGACATTTTCTGCTGATCTGGTTTTTGCCGATAAATCAAGCTGATCATTAACAAAAGAATGACTGTTAACGCATGCAGCTATGTTAGCTTAACGAAGTTGACAGATAGAAATTTCAAAATACTCATAAATCCGGCATGAAGTGATATTTAGCTCCGTTCACGCCAGCCCAATTTTGGGCTCAAATTGTAGATATTATTGTTTTATTTCTCATGTCTACACCATTTTGCAAAATTCGCTATAAAGAAAACATATAACAAAGCTCGCAATAACGGCAGATGATGCATTGGATTAGTCTCGGATTAGCCGACCACATAAGGTTGTACCATTTTTTTGCTGTTTTTTTTTCAGTGTTAGATGAAAGTTTAGTCATAAAGGTGTATTCATCTGCTAATGGTTTAACCTCGGCCTTTTGGTGCCAAATTTGGGGGCATTGCTTCATTTGTGCGCTAGCCCACCAAGTAGCAGTTCCCAGACCAGCATAGAAT
Source organism: Ptycholaimellus sp. GST1_10 (assembly GCA_030248095.1). Taxonomy (NCBI): domain Eukaryota; kingdom Metazoa; phylum Nematoda; class Chromadorea; order Chromadorida; family Chromadoridae; genus Ptycholaimellus; species Ptycholaimellus sp. GST1_10. Next base: position 9,547 of record JASANA010005481.1, read on the forward strand.
AGCGGCCACGGGACCAGTCCAGTTTCATGGCACAAGAATGCCCAGTTTTCTCCCAATTTGCTTAGCCCATTGCTGGGGCTCTGGAATGTTTTGCCCAGGTGTGCATGGAAAAAGTGGTGGAGCCGCAGCAATCAGGCTGCCATCACCTCATTGACTGCTCTTGTCTGAAAGCCCGGGCGGAGGAGAAGGCCAACCTCGACAAGGCAAGCCAGCGACGAGTTCCAGCTTTTCATTCGGCTAGCTCTTATTTTAGAAGCAGAGCAAAGCGCCCACTCATCTTCTCCCATCCACCGGCAGCACTCAGGCCTTCGTCCAGTGCCAGGCTCTGGGCTGTGGCGCCCTGAAGCCTCCGGATCGGATAAGGCAAGGCCTGAAATAATTCCTCTCCATCTTCCAGATTTATGGCCAGGCTGTAGATGGTGCGGCGGTTGTGTGAAGTGGCTGTGCGGAGCCTGCGAACAGGCGGATGATCACCTGGACCTCCAGCACCAGAGCAGCAGATCAACGCCTGTCGTCCACTCTGCACTCATTACCTTAAATAACGTTGGGATTCAAGCAGTTGCTGGATTGGAAGAAGAAAAAGGTTTAAGGCTAAATATGATTCTCGCGAACGGCAAGTGAACGAATTCTGTGAGGCACTCAGGGCCACGCTTCACTCGCGCATCAAAGCAGACAAGGTACGTCACTTTACTGCTTCTGGCCGCTAAAAACGGGTGTTACTCGAAAGGACTTGATGGCCAAGGAACTGAGCACTTTATTTCAAACCAGTGGCAGCGATGCTTTTGGTACTGTCAATAGCCTACCACTGGAGGAAACACTGCAACTGACGCAGCAAGTATGCTCTCTTGGTGCTCAATAGCTGTTGTATACCCAAAGAGTAAAATAGGCAACGGGCTTGGAGCCACTCTCATTGGACCTGAGTCCACAGCAGCTCCAGGCATCCATCGACAGCCTCTGCCCTTCCATCAAGCCAGTCGGCCCCATCTTTGCCGCTGAAACTGAATCCACGGCCAGACGCAACGGTTGTTTGTGAGTAGCTCGAAATTTTGGTGGCCAATGACGAATCCTTTTTTTAGCATTCTCCCGTCGCCTAGCCGTGATAGGCGGCGGGGACCCATTGTCGGGCAAGAAATGGAACCACGCTGGTCAGATGGAGCTGTGGTCAGCAGACCTTGGAGAGTCTTCCATCATTCTCCCACTCCATCCTCTACGCTGGCATCCAAAGGCTGCCCGATTGGACGCCCGCCGTCTGCTCATCTACTCCGCCTCTCCTTCCGACGTCCACATGTGCGAGCTGTGGACAGACGGCTCCTCCGGCCGTCTCCTTGCCCCACCGCCAACAGCGCGCCAGGACGCCTGCCTCCTTCCCCTCGCCGGCTCCGCTGTCCTGCTGGGTGGCTGGCAGGAGCATTTGGGCCAGCGACCGGCATCCATCCTCCAATATCACCCCCCGGCAGCTGCCTGGCGCACACTCACCCACCTGCCCAGCCCCATCCTCCGCAGCGCCGTCTCTCTCAACGACCGCCTCTACTGCTGGCTGTCGGATTGTATTGGGATCTACGACCCTGCGGGAGGCAGATGGAGCCAACTGAAGGGCGTCCCAGGCCTCAGATCCCAATATCCGCCCCAGCTGATCGCCGATGGGAGTCAAGGAATGCTATATGCTTGCCTGGAGCAGGAGCTGTACCGTCTGGACACTCACCAAGGGGCCTGGTCCCCTCTGGGTCAGCTGCCTTCCAAGCTGCCCTTCCGACGTCTGCTGGAGTGGAAGGGGAGTCTTTGGGCGTTGTACGCTGACGGGCAATCAGGCCAGCTGCGGCGTCGAGAGGAGCGAAGCAATGCCTGGATTCTGCACTACAAAGGCCTGGAAATCCCATGCTCTCGATATTCCGCAATCGTTGGATTCTAGTGGCTTCATTTCATGCTTCTGCCGCGTGCCAGCTGTGAACACTCGATAAGAGATAAAATAGTGGAACAACGAAGATATTCCTTACACCTATACGGCTTTAGTTCCACACCTATACGGCATTTCCTTGAACGGAGCAAGGAATTCTGTGTTCACGATAGGCGATTGTTGCACATAGGTAGGCACTGACACTGGACATAGCTTCGTCGGCTCAAACTAAATGAAAATTGCCTAAAAATTTGAATTCGCTCCTAATGATAACTATTTTTCTGTTTCGCATCCCAGAGTCACTAAAAATAGCGCGAAAACCAGATACTGAATGCACATGCAAGGTACGTGCGTGACGCTCTGTTTTGCACCAACTTGTTGCGCCTTTCATTGCTGAAGGAGCATTGCGTTGCGAAAATTTGTGAACAGTAAAAAATTAGCATTTTTGGGAGGCATGGTAAGGTACGAAATTAGAGGCCCCCGGGGCCTCTGAAATGAGAGGCCCCCGGGGCCTCTAGTATTAGAGGCCCCCGGGGCCTCTGGTTTCAGAGGCCCCCGGGGCCTCTTGTTTCAGAGGTTCCCGGGGGCTTAACAGTAAAAAGGCACTGACCAGTCATGCTCATGATGACAAACAAGTTTTATTCATATGCAGACTTCTGAGGGCAGGCAGCATTGGGAAGATGGCTGTTGGAGGGTGACATGGTTGGAATCGAGAAATTGAGATCCCCTTTGTGCATGAGACGAAATGGTGCTCTGCAGTAACGACTAGCTCCTACGCAGGACTTGTGCTTGGACAGGGGGCGTCCTCCTTGGCTTTCCCTACGTGGTAGGTCCGGGGGGGGGGGTGCGGGGGGCGCTGGGGGGGGAGGGGGGGGAAGGGGGGGTCCACAGGTGTAGGGACGTATGTCCGTCAAGGTAAAATGACAAAATTTTAAGGAATGCTAGAATAAAATGCTGACTGCTAGTATAAAATGCTAAAATTCCCATTGTACCGCCAGACACGACTGCCTTCAGTAACAGCCAGGTCATTGATCATATCTGCAGAGAGTTCGGCGTTCCAGATTCTGTCATTTGACACAATTGTTCATTAGCAGATGGCAGACGGAGTTCGTACGGCACATAATTTTGTCAATTTCAACATCACAACTTAATTTGTAGCCAATGGATGAGAAGAATAGGGAATCAATGTTGGCGAAATCAATGTTGGCGATCAATCATTGTTCATAAAACGATTTTGATTAAATTTTGTGCCAATATTCTTATCATTAAATCGATCTGTACTCTAAGGCTTGTTTGACATCATGAGCATGACTGGACAGTGTCTTTTTATTGACAAGCCCCCGGGGACCTCTGAAACAAGAGGCCCCGGGGGCCTCTGAAACCAGAGGCCCCGGGGGCCTCTAATACCAGAGGCCCCGGGGGCCTCTCATTTCAGAGGCCCCGGGGGCCTCTAATTTCGTACCTTACCATTCCTGATTTTTGGGGAAAAAATGCTAGAACTAAAATATTCACTTCTTTTTTCTCTCTATGCAAGTCAACACTGGTCAGCAGTTGCCATTCCTTTGTTTGACAAGTAATGCACAAATTGCTTTCGAATGGAATGACTTCTATTCTATCCGCATTCTAGGGGCTACTCATTAAACTTTATATGCTTCATATCAGGCGTTGTCAGATACTGAGATTCTAGTGAACAATTTATTCCGAAACACAATTTTGTTGTAGGCAAAGGAACATCGCCTGTGAAGGGAATTACAACATACCACTTCTTGTCGCTTGTCCCTTGCGTGGTATTTTTTCGTCTCCAGTCAACTAATAGTATAATGCTTAATGAGTAAAATGAATGTGGTAAAAGAATGAATTGGTATGAAGGCAATTAAGAGAACTTTACCGAGAAGGTCTCAAAAATGGGTTTCGAATTTGTTTTCCGTTTTTCTATTCTTTGAAAACTAGACTCAATTCCTAGACTTTTGGTGCAAAATGAGCGCTGATAATCAAAATCCGATTTTTGGCAACTTTTTAATTTTCGTTCGTTCATAACTCATCGAATTTTTATGATTATGACCACCAATCTAACCGTTTTAATACGTCGAGTGCATATTTTCTAATTCTTATAGCAGCGTCTACTCAATTCCTCCAGTGCTTTCAATTAATATATATAGGTAAAAACCTGTTTTTTTTGCAAAAATCAAAGTGCCGTTGTCAGAAACTCAAGTAATGATACCAAGAATGATGTTTTTAAGATTTTGAAATACTGAAAATCGATTTTATCGAATAACTGAGTTGTATTTGACCGTAGAGAAACATTAAAAAAACCAAAAGATCTACGCGTTAAGACAATTTGAATAGTGGTTAAATCATAAAAATCCGTTGAAAATCACTGGCGTTACGTTATGAAGTATTAAAAAATTGGCCATTTTTGGAGATTCAAAAATTTGCCAAAAATCGAATTCTGAGTTTTGAACGTCTTAAAATTACGTCTAGTTTTACTAAACAATACAAAAACGGGGTCAAAATTTTCGGCAATACTTTTGAATCTTTCAAAAAAACTCTCTTGAAAAAAATATATCTGGTAGTTTAGCCGACACGGCACTGACACTGACAATTTTGTACTATGTCCTAAGATGCAACAATTGCTTTTTGAATGGCAGTACCCAGCAGTCCATCAGTCGCAAGCTGTACAAAGTTTATCAAAGATTGTTGAATGTAATTGTTGATTACTGAAGTCAGAGTCAATCAAAGATGTAATAGAATTGGCTAAAATATATGAACCCGATTTCAAATGTAGATCTATGTTTAGATAGAATACTCTTTGGTACAAGGAGCAATGGCAAACATACCGTTTGATATGTGTAAGCCTAAATGTAAAATCCTGTAAAATGTAAAATGTAAAATGCAAGCCTTTTTCAGATCCAGTCATAAAAAATGGGGTCAACAAATTTTTGACCGCGGAGCGGCCCGAAGGGCCGCTCCGCGGTCTATAGAGGTTACAGATCTTTTGTCCTCATATATGTGTGTATATATATATATATCTTATTATATACGCGTGATACCATTTTGGGAGGGGTCTTGGCGCCACCTGGATTCTCAATGTATCCTGGCATATGATAGCTCTATGCATCAGTCTTGAAGAGTTATTCAATATTTTTTGGGGTTATCAATGCACAGAAAATGATAAAAATATGAAACAATCAAAAACGTTTTGATTTTTGCAATTTTTGGACATTTTCTGACTTTGAAACTTCATAGCTCCCTTATTTTCCAACATTTTCTGTCGGACTTTTTTTTAAATTCATGCCCCAATAATTCTGTGTCAACCCCTGTCCTGATATTGCGAACATTTAATCAAAAATCGCATAAAAAATCAACTCAAATGAAGTGCATTTTTTAGCTTTTCGGCCTACTCAGTTGACTGATGTAGGATGAATGCAATAAATAAGATTCCTTGAGCAAGGCAATTGCATCGTTTCTGCTCTGAAGAGCTTGTCTTGCACATACTGCAATGTATCTGTAATAAAATGGTAAGGCTCTATGGTAATTATCTACATTACTTTTTTTGAATTTATATTGATTCACATTCATAACTTATTCTTCCAGCACCAAATTAGTTATCAGGATTGATTAAATTATGTTTTGATTAAATTAATATAAATGCAATTGATCAAAAGGTGGCTGCGCGTAGCGCGGCCACTGATGAATATGACTAGTATATATATATATCTGTATCTGGAAATGCTGGGAACGGGCGAATTCTCAACGGATTTGGACAAACTTTTTTTTCCCTGAAAGGTAATAATATTTTAGGAAGATCTGGAGGGGTAGACACGCAATTTTAGCATTTGAAACATTACTTTTTTGGGTAGAAATGTTGAAAAATGGGGTATGTTGAGAAATGGCGAATTCTCAACGGATTTGGACAAACTTTTTTTTTGCTGAAAGGTAATAACATTTTAGAAAGATCTGGATGGGTGGAACCGGTCCTGGAGCATTTGAAACATTACTTTTTTGGGTAGAATGATTGAAAAATGGGGTATGCTGAGAAATGGCGAATTCTCAACGGATTTGGACAAACTTTTTTTGCTGAAAGGTAATAACATTTTAGAAAGATCTGGATGGGTGGAACCGGTCCTGGAACATTTGAAACATTACTTTTTTGGGTAGAATGGTTGAAAAATGGGGTAAGTTGAGAAATGGCGAATTCTCAATGGATTTGGACAAACTTTTTTTGCTGAAAGGTAATAACATTTTAGAAAGATCTGGATGGGTGGAACCGGTCCCGGAGCATTTGAAACATTACTTTTTTGGGTAGAAAGGTTGAATAATGGGGTTTGCTGAGAAATCGCGAATAATGGGCTGTGAAAATAATGCTTTGCAGAGGAGCTGAGCAACTGGACGGCCTGCCCGGAAGGTGAGTGGAGTGAAGGGGCATTGAGCGGAGGTGATATGGAGTGCAGGGAAGATGCGATTGAGGTCTACTGGCAGAGGTTGGGAAGCAGGAGTGCTTCAGCCTCAGCACCTACCTTGGCGCCGGCCTCGGCAGCCAGCTGCTCTACCAACACTTCTCCGCCGTCTGCTGCGTTCCTGCCAGCCCCACCCACTCCTCCAATCTAACAAGAGAGAGTTTCAGACGGAACTCGAGAGCTTCCAGGGTCTGGGCTTCGGGCTGGGTGGCCTGGGGCCGCCCTTGTTCCACTGGCAGCCTCTGGAAGGGGCCCAGGCACCACCTCCCCCTGAGACACTGCTCGCCTGCCCTTCGCGTAAGCACTGCTGGCTGGAGGAAAGGAATGGGATAATTTGCTCTGGATGGCTTTAGTTTTTCGCTCGACGGGAAAAAGGGAGGGAAGTGGGTGAGTTTGGAAGTGTGGGCGGAAAAGGGCGGAGAAGGAGAGGAATGTCGACGTCGGCTGTGCGAAGACCTGAAGAGCTGGGCCAAAGGCTGGGGCAGCCTGGACTGGGCAGAGGCGCTGCAAGACATCTACACCACTAGCTGCTGCGTATGTCTTTTCCATCCACTTTGAACCATCTGCTGTATTGGCCTGGCACAAACGGATCAAAATGGAGTGTCAGCGCGCAGGTCCATTTCTTGATCCATGTGGGTTTTTCAAGGGTAATTGATAGATCTTAAGAGAGCTTTACTGAGAGTTTCAAAAATTGGTTGCCCAAAAATGTTGACCCCCTTTTTAGTATTTTTGCGCGGCCGACGGCCGCCTGCCGCGGAGGGCAGGGCAGTCAGAGCTCCGGAGGCCGGAGGGCATGGGTGCGGAGGCCCCGGAGCGTAGCCTGGCATGCGAAGCATGCTAGGCGAAGCGTAGGGGCCGTAGCACCCGTGCCCGGAGGCCGGAGGAGCTCTGGCGCCCTGCCCGAAGCGGCGGGCGGCCAAGGCCAGCTTAAGCAGTTACCCCATTTTTGCGTCCGTCTGTCCGCATATCTTATACAAGACTCAAATGCTACAGCATGAGCCGCTTATGAATTGGCAATCATCAAAAAGACCTAGACAAGGTGTGACAAACTCGTGATAAATATTGTTTTAAATTATAAATCATTTTGAGTTAAAAAATGTAACAGGTTCGTCTACTAAATCCACTTATCATTCATAAGCAGGCGGCAATTTATGGCAGGAAACATGTCACCTGGGTTATACTAGTTTTTTGACTTCAATTTGTGGGTAAATATGTTATTTGTGAACTTTGCTAAGTCGCTTTTTAGCCTTTTACGGAAAAAACATGTCAAAGTTGAAGCTTGATTTAGATTAAAATAAAAAATTGATCATACTGCAAATGCCAGCAAAATTCAACTTTACTTTAGCGAATTTCAATTTAATTTAAATTTTGTTTGTTTTATTGTTATGCCTCAACTAGTAAACATATTTTCATCATGACCAAAAATTCAGAAAAAATTTTTCGATTTAATTTCAAAGCATTTAATTAAATTTCAACATATTTTTTTATATTTCACTAGTTATATTTCCTAATTTATCTTTCACTAATTTTTGTCCTCTTTGTGCCAAAATTGTCGCCTGCTTATGAATGATAAGTGGATTTAGTAGACGAACCTGTTACATTTTTTAACTCAAAATGATTTATAATTTAAAACAATATTTATCACGAGTTTGTCACACCTTGTCTAGGTCTTTTGATGATTGCCAATTCATAAGCGGCTCATGCTGTAGCATTTGAGTCTTGTCTAGATCTTGGCCATGTGGAAGACAAATTTACTTGCCACATGAACAAGGCTTCAAACAGTCATTGGGGAAAAAGCCATCGCTTGGTGTTTTCGTTTGGCAGGTAATTTCATGATCCATGAATATCAAACCTATTTCATTCAAGCTAACCTGACCATCAGTTTATAAAAAAACTGCGCAGTTTCACTAAATTGAAACATTCGGCACTGTTGTGCCCTAGGATTCCATCGAGCTCCAACCTATTGCAAGCAAGCAAACCTGAGCATTAGTTTTAATTTAACGCATAAATCTGCGCAGATTTCTGGTTTTTTGTGGTTTTTGGAGGTTTTTTTAATATTTTAGGAATTCTAAGGCTTAAATCAAAATTTGGCGATTTTGGTCATCTGCAGCATCCTAAGAGCTTTCGATCGATATATATATGTCCATAGTTTTAACCAATATCCAAGGAGCTCAAGGCTGTGACATGCAAACACCCAAAAACTCGATCACCCATTCATAACTAGGGCGCTGTCGCGCCCTAGGATAATACGGGTGATGACATTTTAGGAGGGTACCTCGGGCTGACTGGATTCACCATTTATCCTGACACATGATAGCTCAATGAATAGGTTTTGGCGAGTTATACAAGTGATATTTTCTGCACTCTGCTTGGATAACATTGAATACAAAAAATAATCGAAAATGTGTGCAATTTTGACATTTTGGTGTATTTTTAACTTTGAAGCTTCATAGTTCCGTGAGTTTTTACCTTTTTCTGTTGGATTTTTTTTTAAATTTTGGCCCAACATTACTTCTTGCGATTACAAACTGTAGTTTTTGGACTTTTACATCAGCTGAATTTTAAAAATTAGGTTGAGTAAAGCCAATTTTCGAGATTTTGCCCTACCCAGTGAGCTGATGTTTCAAGATATTCATTAGTTAGGATATGCAGGTGTTTGATGCAGAGGTCACTTTGACTGCATGCGATTGCTATGGTCATTGTTCTGATCAGTGTCCCAAGAATGGTGGAACTATAAGTCTGATCATATGAGCTGTTCTTTGATTATTTGCTTGGCACTGTTGGGTGGAATATTGTATGAGATCAAGAAATGAAAAAATAATGCAACGAAGCAATGAACCAATGATGTGAAGCAATGAAAATTGTGGCCGCGTGAAGCGCGGCCACTGACCCATATTACTAGTATATATATATGTGTGTGTCCCAGGCCCGTACTCCGCGGTTTTTCAACGAAATTGGCTGATTTTTTGCATGAAGGTCCGCCTGGGTGGTATCTCCAGGCCATTTTTGGTGCTTGGCGTAATTTTTTGATTTTCGCCCAAAACTCAATTTTTTGATGTTTCAAAATACGAAAAATCCTAAATCACTGGTTTTTCAATGGACTTAGCTGATTTTTGGCAGATACGTCCGTCTAAGTTACATTTCGAAGCTGGCAAAAGGAATTTTTGAAATATTTATTATTTCTTGATTTATAGTCAAAAAACCAAAATCTTGATGTTTCAAAAATTTGAACATGTATAAAACCATGGTTTTTCAATAAAATCAGTTGAGTTTTGGCATATACCCCTGTCGTGGTGATATCTTGAAACTGCTTTAAGGAATTTTGAAAATTTTTATTATTTCCCGATTTATGAACAAAAACCTAATATCTTGATGTTTCAAAAATTCAAACATCCATAAATCCAGTGTTTTTCAATGATATCAGTTGAATTTTGGCTTGTACGTCTGTCATGATGACATCTTGAAGTTGAGAAAAATAATTTTAAGAAAATTGATTATTTATTGATTTATGGGCAAAAATCCAAAATATCGATGTTTCAAAAATTTGAACATCCATTAATCGCTGGTTTTTCAATAAAATCAACTCAATTTTGGCAGGTACGTTTGTTGAGGCGGTACCTTGAAGCTGTTAAAAGGGATTTGTGAAGAATATTTATTATATGTCGATGTATGGCCAAAAACCTTAAATCTTGATGTTTCAAAAATTTGAACAATCATAAATTTTGAAAAAAAATTTGAACAAGCATAAATTCACTGGTTATTATGGTCAGCCGTATCATTGGATTAGAAGGCATAGCATTTGGAAAATTTAGCAACGAAGCATGAGCTTATTACTTAGTAAAAGGCCGCGCATCTTGGCAACAGCCGAGAATACCTTGTTTTCGAAACTAGTCATATTTTTGTTCACAACCAATTTTGATGATTTGATCACCAATCGAACCGTCTTTGTTTCAAAGTCTTAAAAATTTTTAATTTCGATCAAAACTCGAATTTCCGCATTTGTCACCCTAATTAAGATCTTTTTACCTATACGCTGCAAAGCACAGCGTAGTAGACCCTATCACACGAGAGATATTTAAGGTTAAAAATGAAAATTCATATTTTGGCCCTAACAAATTTAGTGTCACCACTTTACGGCCCAAGCTTTTTAATGATATTTGTATGAAAAGACATACCAAAAAATTTCATCACCTTTTGGTCTAAAGCCTAAGCTATTTTAAAAGCCTAAGCTTTAAAAAGCCTAAGCTATTTTAAGTCCATTCATTGAAAAACTTAAACAAAAAAAACTAAAATAAAACTTTTAATCGTAGATACACAATTTCAGTAAAATTTCTTATGGCGAAGTAAATTGGTAAATAAATTTGCTTTCTCTGTGAAGTATTATAGAAGTATGTTCAGGCAACGATCACAGCATGGAGCGGAAACTTCCCACATGGTGCTGGAAATCCATTCGCACCAAACAGCACAGCTGAAGAAGACGATATTTTCAACCTTGGACGCTAAGTTTTACCATTTGTGATTTTTGTTTTATTGTTTGCTTTGAGTATTATTCTATTACTACATTGGGCTGGAGGAGCTCTGGCTTAGCTATAAAAAAGCATGATAAAAGTTAAAATTCAAATTTAATCACCGTTTTGCCTAAGTTAGTTCATATGTCAGCTAAGAAATTTCACAAGTTCATCCTTAATTAATACTTATAAGACCCACAAGCAATATTAGCAATAATCGAAGAAGATCAAACCCGATCCTCTTCCAGAAAGGGATTAAAAGTGGTCACATCGTGAGATATTTCTGCAAGCCCAGCAAAACAAGTAAACACATGAAACCGGTCCTCTTCCAGGAAGGGAGTTTTGGCAAAAGGCACGGGCTTCTCTACAAAAGACATGAATGCGCTTGTGGAGGCCTAAAGACTGAGGAATACAGCCATGCCTATTTCCAAATAATGCCGTAAATTTATTCTGGTCGTACATTACATTTTCCGGTAAATTGGCTAAAATCAATAACATACTCTCTTCATGTACTGTATCAAATCATAGACAATATTATAGATGGTTAACGATCAAAATAGTATAATCTAGGTGCCGGTGTTGTATGCAGAGATGAGCAGCATGCAGCTCCGAGCTGCACAGGTATGCAGCTCCGAGCTGCATAGCCAGAGGGTATGCAGCTCCGAGCTGCATAGTCGGAGGGTATGCAGCTCCGAGCTGCACCATGCAGAGATGAGCCAGCTCACCAGTGCATATGCAGAAATGAGCATTTAGACCACTCGGCCACTGGCCCGGAGAAATTGCTCACTTCTGCATATGCATGCGGGAGCTGGCTCATCTCTGCATATGCACTCGTGAGCCAAGGCAAAATTTAGGTTTTTTTATCGATTGGCAAGTAGAAGTGGCAAAAAGTAAAGCAATTGGCAAGTAATTGGCACTTGATTAAAGAAGTAAAGAAGTAGACAATATGAATGAAAGAAGAATGAGCTTAGTTCTGGAGGTTGTGCTCGCAGCCATCACCGTCGCCTACTCCACTCTACTGCACGCTACTGCCAACTTCTTCACAAACGTTTTGATTGCGTCTATGTAGTGCGTGTGTTCTGTGTCAGCAAGTGCAATGAACCCTATTGCGAAATCAAAATCACGCAGTTTCTAAACATTTTACAGTTGTATACTGTACAAGCTCACGATTGCATATGCAGAGATGAGCCAGCTCACGATTGCATATGCAGAGATGAGCCAGCTCACGAGTGCATATGCAGAGATGAGCCAGCTCCCGCCTGCATATGCAGAAGTGAGCAATTTCTCCGGGCCAGTGGCCGAGTGGTCTAAACTGCTCATCTCTGCATATGCACTGGTGAGCCGGCTCATCTCTGCATGGTGCAGCTCGGAGCTGCATACCCTCCGACTATGCAGCTCGGAGCTGCATACCCCCCGGCTATGCAGCTCGGAGCTGCATACCTGTGCAGCTCGGAGCTGCATGCTGCTCATCTCTGCATACAACACCGGCGCATTAATTATTTCATATTTTGAAGCGCGTTTACAAAACAACGCCATTCTCGCCTGGAGCACATTTCGAGCACGGTTTTTTGCTGTAACGTGGCGAACCAATAGATCTGGACGTAGAATCTATTAGTTTTGCCGAAAATCCATTTGCTTACTTATGATATGCTAGGAAATGTTCCGCGACTTTTTTGTTTGACAAACTGGAAATTACAAAACTTTAATGTTTCATCATAATGGTTGATAATTTCAAATGGTTGATAAAATTTCATTTTAATTCTGGAAGAAACCACGTGTAATTTAAACATGTGTTCACTGCCCTGGCTGACCTTGAATATCCAAGATTCGAGTAATACTGATGTGGAGAAACTTGCGAAATGTGCAATGAAGTAATTACAGAAGATTTACCTTGCCTACTTCGTCACCTTATTTGCCTGCATGATATGTCAATTATCCCTTAAACTACATCAACCTTGGCAGAATGTAGATTGACAAAAAACTGGGCAAGCTGGCGTATTAAAAGGCATAAAGCATGCATAAAAGTAGTATGAACAATCTTTTAATGTTTCATCAGTTATGGCCATTGGCAGAATTAATGTCCAAATTATTATGATATTACGGCATGCTTTGGATAAGCCTCTATTTTATTCTCTATGCCTAAATCCATTCGCTTTATCTAAATAATAGTATTATAGGCTTAAAACTGGATTTTTTTAGGAAATAGAATACGCATGAGAAGTTTAGGGCCAGGGCTGTGGCTGGTGAGTGTGTTGCTGGGGAGTGGGGGGAGTGAGTCGGGGCCGTGCAGACGCTTCAATGGCTGTCGCTGTGGCCGAGCCCAGTGCCCACTGCCCATCCAACATTCCTCCTCCTCCCCGTTGCCCAGCCTGCTCATCCTCAATGCCACTGCAGCGCGACCTCACCAGTTCCCCTGGCTCCTCTCCCTCCAAGGCATCATCTTTTAGCCTTTGCAGTCTGTACTCAGTACTTGTATTGAACCCTGCTTGCAGTGGGCGATGAGCGCAACGGCTATCAACACTACTGCGGAGCTAGCCTCATCCGCATCGCGTCAGGACTGGAGGAGACGGATTTGGCATTGACGGCGCTGCATTGCCTTCGCAGTTGCCACCAAGGCATCAGCTGCTCCGATTCCTTTGGCAAGGGCTTCGTTGTTGCTGGAGAGCACAGGTAATATTCATTTTAGGAATACATAAAACGTAGTGCATATAGAGAACAATTAATGCATCTGCATCAACTTTATAGTTGTTCCTAAACATTCCCAATTCATGAAAGTTTTAGATCATATTTTAGATACAGGAGTGGCGATCAAATAGCAGAGAATGGGAATGTGAAGTCTGTGAATTGTCTGGATGGGAAATGCAATCCCTCCCTCCCCGATGCGCTAGGCTCAGTCCCAGCATAGGTTAGATCCAGTGGCGGATATTGGGGGGGGAAAGGGGGGAAGTTTCCCCCCCCCCCCGAAATGATTTCGGGGGGAATTCCCCCCCCCGAAATTATCAGGAAGGGAGGAAATTTTATCCCTTTAGATGGAAAATGTAAAAAAAATTTTCCGCGCGCTTCGCGCGCAGAGACAGTACGTATTGAGTTTATCATTTTCTTTGGTGATTTCTTGATTTTATAGACTATGGTTGTTGAAAAATGGTGCGCAGCGCGCAGAAATGAAAAAAAATTTTCAAATTGACCTGATATTTCAGTGTAAAATTGGCAGTCTGGCTGCTTTTCTAAAAAAATTTTCCTGCGCGCTTTGCGCGAAGACACAAAACGCTATGGCCAAAAATTTTTTAGTAACTTTCCCCCCCCCCCGAAACTGAACAGAATATCCGCGCCTGGTTGGATCTGCCAGCAACACCAGAGCTTGGGATTGCATGTACAAACTAGGTGGAGAGGGGGTGGCGATCTAATGGCAGAGAATGGGAATGTGAAGTCTGTTAATTGTCTATGGATGGGAAATGCAATCCCTCCCCCTGATGCGCTAGGCTCAGTTCCAGCATACGTTGGACCTGCCAGCAACACCAGAGCTTGGGATTGCATGCACAAACTAGGTGGAGAGGGGGTGGCGATCTAATGGCAGAGAATGGGAATGTGAAGTCTGTGAATTGTCTATGGATGGGAAATGCAATCCCTCCCCCTGATGCGCTAGGCTCAGTTCCAGCATACGTTGGACCTGCCAGCAACACCAGAGCTTGGGATTGCATGCACAAACTAGGTGGAGAGGGGGTGGCGATCTAATGGCAGAGAATGGGAATGTGAAGTCTGTGAATTGTCTATGGATGGGAAATGCAATCCCTCCCCCTGATGCGCTAGGCTCAGTTCCAGCATACGTTGGACCTGCCAGCAACACCAGAGCTTGGGATTGCATGCACAAACTAGGTGGAGAGGGGGTGGCGATCTAATGGCAGAGAATGGGAATGTGAAGTCTGTGAATTGTCTATGGATGGGAAATGCAATCCCTCCCCCTGATGCGCTAGGCTCAGTTCCAGCATACGTTGGACCTGCCAGCAACACCAGAGCTTGGGATTGCATGCACAAACTAGGTGGAGAGGGGGTGGCGATCTAATGGCAGAGAATGGGAATGTGAAGTCTGTGAATTGTCTATGGATGGGAAATGCAATCCCTCCCCCTGATGCGCTAGGCTCAGTTCCAGCATACGTTGGACCTGCCAGCAACACCAGAGCTTGGGATTGCATGCACAAACTAGGTGGAGAGGGGGTGGCGATCTAATGGCAGAGAATGGGAATGTGAAGTCTGTGAATTGTCTATGGATGGGAAATGCAATCCCTCCCCCTGATGCGCTAGGCTCAGTTCCAGCATACGTTGGACCTGCCAGCAACACCAGAGCTTGGGATTGCATGCACAAACTAGGTGGAGAGGGGGTGGCGATCTAATGGCAGAGAATGGGAATGTGAAGTCTGTGAATTGTCTATGGATGGGAAATGCAATCCCTCCCCCTGATGCGCTAGGCTCAGTTCCAGCATACGTTGGACCTGCCAGCAACACCAGAGCTTGGGATTGCATGCACAAACTAGGTGGAGAGGGGGTGGCGATCTAATGGCAGAGAATGGGAATGTGAAGTCTGTGAATTGTCTATGGATGGGAAATGCAATCCCTCCCCCTGATGCGCTAGGCTCAGTTCCAGCATACGTTGGACCTGCCAGCAACACCAGAGCTTGGGATTGCATGCACAAACTAGGTGGAGAGGGGGTGGCGATCTAATGGCAGAGAATGGGAATGTGAAGTCTGTGAATTGTCTATGGATGGGAAATGCAATCCCTCCCCCTGATGCGCTAGGCTCAGTTCCAGCATACGTTGGACCTGCCAGCAACACCAGAGCTTGGGATTGCATGCACAAACTAGGTGGAGAGGGGGTGGCGATCTAATGGCAGAGAATGGGAATGTGAAGTCTGTGAATTGTCTATGGATGGGAAATGCAATCCCTCCCCCTGATGCGCTAGGCTCAGTTCCAGCATACGTTGGACCTGCCAGCAACACCAGAGCTTGGGATTGCATGCACAAACTAGGTGGAGAGGGGGTGGCGATCTAATGGCAGAGAATGGGAATGTGAAGTCTGTGAATTGTCTATGGATGGGAAATGCAATCCCTCCCCCTGATGCGCTAGGCTCAGTTCCAGCATACGTTGGACCTGCCAGCAACACCAGAGCTTGGGATTGCATGCACAAACTAGGTGGAGAGGGGGTGGCGATCTAATGGCAGAGAATGGGAATGTGAAGTCTGTGAATTGTCTATGGATGGGAAATGCAATCCCTCCCCCTGATGCGCTAGGCTCAGTTCCAGCATACGTTGGACCTGCCAGCAACACCAGAGCTTGGGATTGCATGCACAAACTAGGTGGAGAGGGGGTGGCGATCTAATGGCAGAGAATGGGAATGTGAAGTCTGTGAATTGTCTATGGATGGGAAATGCAATCCCTCCCCCTGATGCGCTAGGCTCAGTTCCAGCATACGTTGGACCTGCCAGCAACACCAGAGCTTGGGATTGCATGCACAAACTAGGTGGAGAGGGGGTGGCGATCTAATGGCAGAGAATGGGAATGTGAAGTCTGTGAATTGTCTATGGATGGGAAATGCAATCCCTCCCCCTGATGCGCTAGGCTCAGTTCCAGCATACGTTGGACCTGCCAGCAACACCAGAGCTTGGGATTGCATGCACAAACTAGGTGGAGAGGGGGTGGCGATCTAATGGCAGAGAATGGGAATGTGAAGTCTGTGAATTGTCTATGGATGGGAAATGCAATCCCTCCCCCTGATGCGCTAGGCTCAGTTCCAGCATACGTTGGACCTGCCAGCAACACCAGAGCTTGGGATTGCATGCACAAACTAGGTGGAGAGGGGGTGGCGATCTAATGGCAGAGAATGGGAATGTGAAGTCTGTGAATTGTCTATGGATGGGAAATGCAATCCCTCCCCCTGATGCGCTAGGCTCAGTTCCAGCATACGTTGGACCTGCCAGCAACACCAGAGCTTGGGATTGCATGCACAAACTAGGTGGAGAGGGGGTGGCGATCTAATGGCAGAGAATGGGAATGTGAAGTCTGTGAATTGTCTATGGATGGGAAATGCAATCCCTCCCCCTGATGCGCTAGGCTCAGTTCCAGCATACGTTGGACCTGCCAGCAACACCAGAGCTTGGGATTGCATGCACAAACTAGGTGGAGAGGGGGTGGCGATCTAATGGCAGAGAATGGGAATGTGAAGTCTGTGAATTGTCTATGGATGGGAAATGCAATCCCTCCCCCTGATGCGCTAGGCTCAGTTCCAGCATACGTTGGACCTGCCAGCAACACCAGAGCTTGGGATTGCATGCACAAACTAGGTGGAGAGGGGGTGGCGATCTAATGGCAGAGAATGGGAATGTGAAGTCTGTGAATTGTCTATGGATGGGAAATGCAATCCCTCCCCCTGATGCGCTAGGCTCAGTTCCAGCATACGTTGGACCTGCCAGCAACACCAGAGCTTGGGATTGCATGCACAAACTAGGTGGAGAGGGGGTGGCGATCTAATGGCAGAGAATGGGAATGTGAAGTCTGTGAATTGTCTATGGATGGGAAATGCAATCCCTCCCCCTGATGCGCTAGGCTCAGTTCCAGCATACGTTGGACCTGCCAGCAACACCAGAGCTTGGGATTGCATGCACAAACTAGGTGGAGAGGGGGTGGCGATCTAATGGCAGAGAATGGGAATGTGAAGTCTGTGAATTGTCTATGGATGGGAAATGCAATCCCTCCCCCTGATGCGCTAGGCTCAGTTCCAGCATACGTTGGACCTGCCAGCAACACCAGAGCTTGGGATTGCATGCACAAACTAGGTGGAGAGGGGGTGGCGATCTAATGGCAGAGAATGGGAATGTGAAGTCTGTGAATTGTCTATGGATGGGAAATGCAATCCCTCCCCCTGATGCGCTAGGCTCAGTTCCAGCATACGTTGGACCTGCCAGCAACACCAGAGCTTGGGATTGCATGCACAAACTAGGTGGAGAGGGGGTGGCGATCTAATGGCAGAGAATGGGAATGTGAAGTCTGTGAATTGTCTATGGATGGGAAATGCAATCCCTCCCCCTGATGCGCTAGGCTCAGTTCCAGCATACGTTGGACCTGCCAGCAACACCAGAGCTTGGGATTGCATGCACAAACTAGGTGGAGAGGGGGTGGCGATCTAATGGCAGAGAATGGGAATGTGAAGTCTGTGAATTGTCTATGGATGGGAAATGCAATCCCTCCCCCTGATGCGCTAGGCTCAGTTCCAGCATACGTTGGACCTGCCAGCAACACCAGAGCTTGGGATTGCATGCACAAACTAGGTGGAGAGGGGGTGGCGATCTAATGGCAGAGAATGGGAATGTGAAGTCTGTGAATTGTCTATGGATGGGAAATGCAATCCCTCCCCCTGATGCGCTAGGCTCAGTTCCAGCATACGTTGGACCTGCCAGCAACACCAGAGCTTGGGATTGCATGCACAAACTAGGTGGAGAGGGGGTGGCGATCTAATGGCAGAGAATGGGAATGTGAAGTCTGTGAATTGTCTATGGATGGGAAATGCAATCCCTCCCCCTGATGCGCTAGGCTCAGTTCCAGCATACGTTGGACCTGCCAGCAACACCAGAGCTTGGGATTGCATGCACAAACTAGGTGGAGAGGGGGTGGCGATCTAATGGCAGAGAATGGGAATGTGAAGTCTGTGAATTGTCTATGGATGGGAAATGCAATCCCTCCCCCTGATGCGCTAGGCTCAGTTCCAGCATACGTTGGACCTGCCAGCAACACCAGAGCTTGGGATTGCATGCACAAACTAGGTGGAGAGGGGGTGGCGATCTAATGGCAGAGAATGGGAATGTGAAGTCTGTGAATTGTCTATGGATGGGAAATGCAATCCCTCCCCCTGATGCGCTAGGCTCAGTTCCAGCATACGTTGGACCTGCCAGCAACACCAGAGCTTGGGATTGCATGCACAAACTAGGTGGAGAGGGGGTGGCGATCTAATGGCAGAGAATGGGAATGTGAAGTCTGTGAATTGTCTATGGATGGGAAATGCAATCCCTCCCCCTGATGCGCTAGGCTCAGTTCCAGCATACGTTGGACCTGCCAGCAACACCAGAGCTTGGGATTGCATGCACAAACTAGGTGGAGAGGGGGTGGCGATCTAATGGCAGAGAATGGGAATGTGAAGTCTGTGAATTGTCTATGGATGGGAAATGCAATCCCTCCCCCTGATGCGCTAGGCTCAGTTCCAGCATACGTTGGACCTGCCAGCAACACCAGAGCTTGGGATTGCATGCACAAACTAGGTGGAGAGGGGGTGGCGATCTAATGGCAGAGAATGGGAATGTGAAGTCTGTGAATTGTCTATGGATGGGAAATGCAATCCCTCCCCCTGATGCGCTAGGCTCAGTTCCAGCATACGTTGGACCTGCCAGCAACACCAGAGCTTGGGATTGCATGTACGAACTAGGTGGAGAGGGGGTGGCGATCTAATGGCAGAGAATGGGAATGTGAAGTCTGTGAATTGTCTATGGGTGGGAAATGCTATCCCTCCCCCTGATTCCAGCGGGTTGTGAATAATACGTCCCTGCTAAAAATGGCACCCCCCCCGGAATTGAGATGGGAACCAGCAAGGAAGAATCAACAATGGCCCTTTCTATCTACATCTAAGTCTACCTAATTCTAGCCCAAGCCAAAAGAAAATAGTAACAAGTGCTCGTCACTGAAAGCAGGAGATGTGGAGCAACAGAGCGTCGATTGAGGCCTGCTCTGGACACACAACGCCACATGTTCCCCAGCGCCGGCCAATCTCAAAAGGCCCCGTCGCGCTGGGGCCAGGGTCGTTGGCGGCGATGGAGATGAGGCTTGATCTTATTTTTCTTCTTTTCCACTCTTCTGACAACTGACCAACTGGGCTCCTTTTATAGGCAGCGCTGCTCAGCGGGGGGTAACGCACCCTGTCATTATCCAATGCACACAAGATCCTTATCTTGATCGCATCCCCCAATTTCGCTCAGCAGGGGGTCCCCTGTTTATGTGAGCTATAATTTGGCAATCTGTAATATCTTGGCAAGTTGGCAATCTGGCATACTAAATAGCTGTAGTCCCAGAGCATTGTCTTATCCTTTTTGCCACAGTTTGCACAGTGAAAGAAGAAAGCAAAGATAGGGTCCTTTTTCCTACTATTGGGCTGGCTTGAGGGAGCAAAGTGACCGCTAGCGCCCAGCCCCTCTTTTAATTTGAATTAGCTCCGTTCATGCAAAGTTATAGTCCATTGCATTGTAAAACTGCGGAGTACTTTCAGTAAAATTTTCACCTCTCTAGATTTCAATGGGCCTGAGATATTGTAATTCAAATTTTGTCAAATTTTGGGAGGAACACCCGGTACATATAACTGGTACCATCGGCAAGTCAAAAGTAAATCTCTTTTCTCCTAAAAAATCGATTCCCCCGAGTTTAAAGACAAAGAAATGCAGTTTGTTTTGGCGCGCAATTTCAGAACTCTTTTCATGGCGCCCCAAAACAAAATCCAAGTATCGGAGCAGAATGCAATAGTAGTAGATGTATTTCTTTGTTTTTTAACTCGGGGGAATCGATTTTTTAGGAGAAAAGAGATTTACTTTTGCAAAAATTATTGCAACTGCATCAACTATATAGTATTTATTCCTAAAAACTCCGGCTGATGACCAGAATCCCCCCCAAGGCTTCTACCCCCCCCCCCCCCCCAACACCGCCCCCCCTGTGAAGTATCCCCCCCCACGTAAGTATCCCCCCCACGTAAGTATCCCCCCCAAAATCAGTAATCTATGTACGTATGGTCATGCTTTCAAGGCGATTTTTGGTGTTTTTGCACTTAGGGGGGATCCTGGTCATCGATTTCGGTGACCAGTATCCCCTCTCCAAATGCCAAAATCCCTTGATTGATGACCAGTATCCCCCCACCAAGTTGCATTTGGGGGGGATAGTGGTCACCAAACTCATATACTGTTCTTGGTTGTATCTTGCGCTTAGTCACACCCGCTGCATAGTTGATAACCTCAAGAATACAAGGCAAAATTTGGGGGGGCAAAACTTGGGGGGGGGGGGCTAAACCTTTGGGGGGGGGGGCAAAACTCTTGGTTGGTCCAAAACTGGCTTGGTTGGCCGGTAAAAGCCTTGGGGGGGATCCTGGTCATCAGCCAAAACTCCTAATTAGCACTAGCACTAATTCGAAAAATTTTACATTATTTATTTTATCGTACTACGAAATGGCTGTTTTAGCATATGGAATCGAAAAGAAGGCAGGGAAGAAGTGAGAACACACAAGAAGACTCCCCTAGAGGGTTAATATTCAAAAAAAGGAAATTTTCATTAAAAATAACTTCTTTTTTGAACTCTAATTAACCCAAGTGACTTAAAAACCTAAGTATTTACAAGTGTTTCCTTAAATTCATGACCAATCTCTTTAACCTATCATTTTACTACTTTGTTTGAACAAAACATCCCCATCTCTGTGAATTTGAACCCTTTTACTAAAAACATCATGTAAAAACCCCCCTTGTTTTCTTTGTGCATTTTATTGTGGTTTTTGTTAGAGAATTACATTTATCAACACTTAATATCAATGACAAAATCTAACACTTCATCAGCACCAATATCACCAAAGTTAGTATCACCAAGTTTCAAAGAAACAAACATATTTTTATCATCACTACATAAAATATTTCCATTTAAAATAGAAATGTAAGTGCAATTCCCACGAGGAGCAATAGGTATCCTTGGACATTCACCATGAAGACATTGTCTTAACCATGTTTTAATTGTAATAGTTTCCCAACTTCCATATTGTTTAATAACATCTCCAGTTTCATTGAAAAAACTCATATGCTGCTTTGTACCATTATGGCAAAGTGCAATTATTACATTTTGATCAGCATCTTTAATTTTAATGTGTTTACAGAAATCCCAATTTTGAGATATCTCCTTGTTCAATATAATGTAATTATTGTCCTTGCAAATATATGAATTGTGTGTAAATATATCCCATCCCAATAGTGCTATTAGTGGAAATCCAATGCATGTTATTGGGAAAATTAAACACATTAAGCAACCAGTAGAAATGTTATCCATTTTGAACATTTCCTAAAAATGAAATAATCATCCCCTTATATAGGTTTGGTCTCTGTGTACTCTGTGAATAATATAGCACAACAGTTTGCAGGGATCCCTTCACCACTGAATTCCATTAAAATATCCAGTGTTCCCCCATCAGAGGCCTTGTAACCACATTTCCCAAATTCTACAGCATTTATTGTGTTCCCTGCTAAATAACTATCATAGTCTAGTCTAAGTATAGATAGTTGGTCACTAATTTGATTTAATATTTCAATAACACTAAGGTAGCCCTCCCTTGCCTCACTTTTGTCCACTTCCACTGCACCCTTTGAATCGTTTACAAATGTTGATTTTATGGGTTGAACTAAAATGTTTCTTCCATTTAGTCGAAACATAAGTCTGGAAAGGTTCATGTTTTCGAAATATGATGTAATCCTAGTAATTTTACCATATTGAGCCTCTTGACTGATAAAGGCAAGGTAAATCCTATTCGGTAATGGTCCTTTGTTTAAACAGTCTAACCATGTGTATACAGTTTGTCCTTTGGGTATGGATACTGTTTTGCATGTAAGCCTATTGAATGTTATTCCAGAGCCATGATTTATTTTAGTTTCTATCCTAGGTGATACTACATCAGGTAGTTTTAGGTAATTCATTCGAACTTTCATTTCCTTAATATATGCCTTATATTTTACATTTGTTCCATCAGGAGATGTGAGAGTAAAGGCATCTGTGGCTCGTCGGAAGTTAAGACCAAGTGATGTTTTGGGTGGTAGATATTGCCTTGCACTCATGAGAAAATCAGAATAAATCCTTCCAATAAGGACAGTCCCATTACCTCTGAGTTTTGCTGATTCAGCTGAGAATCTGTTTGATTTTATTCCAGTAATGTCTGAATTGTATTGACCATCTAATGTCCATGAACCATCCAAAGAATTCCATACCTGGTCTCGTAAGCTCTTTGCTGTTCCTAGTAGTCTAGCAAGGGCTGTGGTATGAACATAATTTGTCATAATACTTACTATTTGGTCATTTACTCTAGTTTCCAAAGTACTCCATAGAGAATGCATTCCTTGACTGTCTAGACATATTATTTTGTCTTTTGATGGGTCAGTTGGGTCCGGGGTAAGATCAGTGGGTATGGTATTGTCTAGGTTTCTTAGTTGAACTTCAACTAAGTAAAGAATACCATTAAGTCTCGTAAATCGGGTAGGGTGTCCAGGAAAAAGAAATGGGGCAACAGCTCCATCGTTGAGTCCTTGATTAAGGGTTTGTTCAACATAGTAGCTTAGTTCCGGTTCAATATCTTTAACTTCAGCAGATTGAGCATAGCTGATGGGATTTACGTGTTCGGTTTCCATGGTAGTTTTTTCTTTTGAGCAGCTAGACTAGGTTTCTTCTGGTCAATAGGAGTTACAGTAGTTTTCTTTTTTGCTACAGTAGTCTTTTTCTTTTTTTTACCACCACCACCCCCGACTGCCTTTCCAGATGTTGTAGGAGGGCTGTAGCCGAGGTCTGTTGGGATAATAGCCGGTCGAGTTGAATAAGCCATAATGAGAGAAGTGAGAGAATGAGAGGCTTTATATAGTTTTTATTCAGGCTAGAGGAAGACGTATTGTTTTCGTGGGATATGAATCATCGACCGGATTCGCATAATATCAGGTGTTTGAGGACCAGTGTCTACCGTTATATATCTGTTGTCTAAGCAAGGGTCTTCTTGTACATTTTTAAATGCATAGATTAAACGATCTTTTAATCCTATTTGAGAACCAAATGTTCGAAGTTGTGATTCTAATCTTAGAGATGGTAAGAAGAAAAACCATCGAACATTCTGACAAATTGTTCTTGATTCTGGTGATTTATTAAATAGACTATGAAGAACAATCCATAGACTTATGTTTTTGTGTCTACCATTTGTAGCTATTCTAGCTAGTTCTTTGCTAGATGAGGCTTGTTCTGAAAAATCATCCACTATGATTATTGTTTGGCTTTCGTTATTTTCAATATTTTCTAATGTTATGTTAGGAAAACCTTTATATAATAATAGTTCAACTCCCTTTTCTGCTAAGTTTTGTTTTGTTTCTAAATATTTGTCTTGTAATTGATCATAGTAAAATAAGATTTTGGTAGGTTTTGGTGAGAATAGGTCAGGATTTGCAAGTAGGTTTAAAATTAGGGTGGTTTTTCCTGATTGTGAGGCACCTATTATGAGAGCATGATTTGGGAGGGTAAGTCGTGTGTCAAAGTTTACTATGGCTTTTGGCTCCATATGTTTCGGGTTGGAGTAACCTGTATTTGTAAGGTTAGAAATTTAATGTTCTCAGTTTTGGTCCCGTTAACGTTTTCTAGACCTATTTCACCACTTCCGGGTAAAAAATTTCCTGCAAGCGGAAACCAGGGTTGACAAACACTATGAGTTAAACTAGCAGTTGAGCCAAGGATTGTTCGGTTTAATCTATTATAGGGTGTATTTTCGGTAAAGTCACAAATTACCCAGCAGACTTTTTTTGGTTTTGGATAAATCCAGTTTAATCGTACTGACATGGGTTCAGTGAATATATATGTTTTTGGTAGATTGTAAAATAGTCGTACTGTATTTTTTGTTCTATTACCACCATATACTGGATAAAATGCTTCAGGAAATGATTTTTTTTGCGTTTCTTCATCTATAAATGACTGAATGGTAAAAATAGTTGGCTCCTCCATTGGGTTACGGTAACAGGATAGTACGGTAGTATGATCGGGTTACTGTAACAGGATAGTATGGTAGTATGATATAGTACTGTAACAGGTTTAGGTATATGGGTTGTGTGTTTAGGCTGGTTGTCTATATATAGGTTTGGATGCGTTAGGATAAATTATTCCTCATTTGTGATATGAGATGAAAATGGATGGATTAGCTATTGAGGAAATATCTTCGATTCCAAACTTAAACAAGGATAAGGTTCATGAATTGATTAAATCAGAATCTGAAGATTTTGAAATAACAAAGTCACTTGTTAATTTATTGTACAATATCCTTATTGTGGGATCAGTACCACATAATAAAGTTCAGCGAGATTATTTTGAGGCACACGAGGATATTGTTGAGCGTTTATTGAATAAACGAATAAGTATTAAGACTAAAAAGAAGCTACTTACTGAAAATATACCTTTGATTTTTAATATTGCGGCATCATGTCCTTCTGTCGCTGGGTTGTAGTTGCAGAAGATTGTTGGGAAGATTTAAAGCAGAAAGTTAAACCAACAGATATACCTGGTTCTTCTTCCGGTTTTGTTTCCGGTCAAACAGTTAGTACCCATTCTGCTTCACAACCTAGTCAAACTCAAGAAACTCAAACAGATATAGTTAAAACTATTGATTCCTCAGTACAAACAGAGGAATACCCATTTAAAACTACTGATTCCTCAGTACATACAGAGGAAAATCCTTCGTTATCTTTTTCAAAAAGTGTAATAGACGAAACTTCTGACCTTCACCCACCAGAATTGCCTGAAACTCGTTCATCTGAGATTGTCTTGGAAGAGGAGCCATTTATTCAGCAACCTCCTATTGCAACTGAAGTACCCGTTGTAACCCAAACGCCTGAGGAGCCACCTATAAATAAAATACCTGAGGGGCCTGAGCAGAATATTAAAAAGGAAGATATAAAGTGGTTTACTCGATTGTCCCCATCATTTCAGCGTTGTGGGCAGAAGTTGTTGGATCAGTTACGAGCCACTGGTGAATTTGATTTGACGACAAACGGTACAATTAAAATAAAAGATAAAGAAACTGTATATAAAATACAGGATTTTTTGTTTAATACTTGTACACCATTTTCAACACCTACTATTCCTATTGATTTTCAACAATGGCTGATAGAGAAGGGGATAACAGAGTTCCGGAACCACAGAATCAAATTGATCAAGACAGGCCCCAAGTGGCTAAAAATGTACGCCTTGAGAACATCTACTATGGAACATCCCCCGCAGCTTATGGGGGGTTGGCAACGCTTTATAAACAGGCAAAGTTAGAGGGGAACAAAGATATTCGAATAAAGGATGTTAAATTGTTTTTACAAAGTCAACCAACTTTTACCAAGTTTCGAAGAGCTCGACGTATTTATCCAAGGAATCATATTATGTCTAATTTTAGTGGAGAATATTTTCAAGTTGATTTAGTTGATATGCTAAATGTTGTTAAAGAAAATGATGGCTATAATTATATTTTGCTTGGTTATGATTCATATTCAAAGTATTCTGCTGCTGTTCCACTCATAGATAAAGGGGCAGAATATATTATTTTAGGTTTAACGACTATGATAAATGAATTACCATTTAAAGTCCAACATATTTTTTGGGATAATGAACCATCTTTTATTTCTGAACGTGTACAGGATTGGTTGAAAGATCAAGATATTTTGAATTATACATCAACCTCTGAAAAAAAAGTTCCAGGAGTAGAGCGTTTAATTAGAACTATGCGTTTGGCATTTGGTCGTTTTTGGCATAAAAATGATACCTATAGATGGTTGGAATTTTTACCTAGGTTCATTGAAGCATATAATAGTAGACAGCATTCTACTACAAAATTAACCCCTTTTCATATTGTTAATGATCCTATAGTTATACCTAAAAAATTGGATCCTATAAAGGAGCCTTTTTCTCGAAAGTTACCGCCTGTGGGTAGTTTTGTTCGTATTAATATAAGCCGTGCACCTTTTGAAAAGGAATATTTTGGAACTTGGACTGATGAGGTATTCAAAGTTATTCGTCATTCACGTGGTCATCCAATACCGGGTGCATTCGTGGAAGATATGACAGGAGAAAAAATAAGAGGAGCCTACCTTCCTCAACAAGTTCAAGAGGTGTCCTTTGACCCTAAAAAGAAAGAATATGATCATGTGTTTAAAATTGGTGAAAATAAGGCATTTGTGAATTTTATTGGTTGGCCAGTAAAACATAAGGAGTGGATTCCTTATGCTTTGTTACGTGATGAGGATAAGGCATTGTTTGAGTGATATGTGTGTTTTGTGTGTTTTGTGTGAGTGATATGATACTGTTATTTTATCTGTGTTAGTAACTGATAAACCAAAAACCATAACAAATAAACCTACACCATATAACACATAGATTAGGCAGAAATGTCTTGGGGTTTGATTTTTGTAGGCTTCTTATCATATTCTTCATATTCCTGCATAAGAATAGCAGCAACTTCATCTTGCATTTCATTGTGAATATGTTCTGGTATGTTATCAGCTAGTTGGTCACGAGAAAGACAGGTAGCATCAAGATTCTCATTTATGAAAACACAGATATCATTGTCATAGACACATATGATAAAGGTATTGTGGCCTGAGAGGGAGAGGGGGTCTGCAGCTTGCATTAGAGATAAGACTCTCATATACTGAGTGTTAATTCGAGCTACAGGTCCATGTGCGTTAATTGTTTTTGTTGTCCTTTGAAGACCAGGAATTTCAAAGGCTTGTCGAATAGAAAATTTGTCTCCCTCTTTATGTTTATATTTAAGCTGAAATTTATGTAATTGATTAAGTAAGTTAAAAAAAGAGGTAAATAACCTTGTTTAGACAGTGAGCCACTGCACAACAGACTTGATCTTTGGACACAGGTTTACTTGTACCTTTTTGTTTCATTCTTTGAACTTGTGAGCCTGAAATAAGAATAATGAGAATCATAATTTGGTAGAAAGGGGTCTGAACCTGTTAATGAAAATTTCATGGTTGGTGTTTCAATGTAGTTGATGACTGCATGTTTTACCCTTTGCTCTGGATCCTCTTTCTTTATGCGTGGATCCTCTTTCCTCATGCGTTTAGGAGGTGAAGCCATCCTGATAATTTGAATTATTAGTTGAATATTTCAGTAAGATTAGAAGTAGAATATGGGTAGGACCAGGTATGGTGTAAGGACGAAGGGTATGGGGTAAATATTTACTGTTTGTTAGTTGTTTTAGTAGTAGAGGTAGAGGTAGTAGAGAAAAGAGGTTAGACAGAAGTATCACCAGAGGTATCACAGTTTCTTGGGAAGAGTTTAAATGTAATCACAATATCACTTATCTTTCGAGCTTCGTTGACATTGAATTTGATGGCTAGCGGCTCATTTTCGAGTACGAATGTTGAATCACTTTCTTGACTTGAGGCGGTTGAGTTTGAGCTGGGTGTAAGTGAGATATTTTCAAGTGATTCTATTTTCCTGAAATAAATTTTGAAATTGTTTAATTAGGTATAACATTAAATAAACCTTTTCAAAGAGGGGGGTGAGGTGGCTTTTTCCAGTTTTGGTGGTGACTCAATAGGTACTTGTTGCTCAATGGGTGGGAGGTCACTTATTTTTTTTGTTGCTACTGCTTCAGGACCTTTTCGATATGCCTCTTTGATGTTTCGTTTTATCCGGCTTTTGTCAGGATTAGTGTATCTACAATACATATCTTGAAGAGGGGGATAAAGTAGAGGAAATATAACTCTTTTAGAATGGTCTTGGCTATTTCATCACCTTCAGCCGCTTTAGTTTTAATCCAGTTAACAGTTTCTTGTTCATTGAAGTGTTTAAGGGTATCCATCTGAAGTCGTTGAAATTCAAGATCAAGTTCACTTTTTTTCATCTAAAATTTTTAATTTATTTTAATAAGGGTATAAATGGAGACCGCGCTAATCATCCGCGTCTAAGGGAACATTGACATTATTATTAGGTATACATTCTTGGAAACCTACAGTATCACCTAAGTAAGTAAGACTATCAATTACACTTTTTAAGGTATATAGTATGGGTTTTCCATCAACAAGGAACATAAAATGCTTTCCATCAGTAACAACAATAAATTCATAGTAAGTTTCATTTGTATCATTAACAAAAAATATGTTCTTGTTACATTTAGCATCATGTATATCATGTATTTTGGCTTGTCTTTTATTGCATAAAAACTTACTGTTGAATACCATATATTTACATTTATAGGCCAGAATATCTTGTCGCATCAAAGGAAATAATATCTTTGGGGGTTCCTAAAAATCATATATTAAAAGAAGAGAGGGAAAATAAAATGGCTTACATCATCCATTGGGCATGGATTGAATATTTTATAGTCCAGTACTTTAAAGGGTTGTATTTTCCAGTCATGTGTATAGGGTAGCCCAACATGAGTCCAAACTATTTTTGAAACATGAACAGGCCATCGTAATTCATAACTTGCTTCTAAAGCAATTTTAATAATGTCTTTATCAGTCTGCAAAGTAATAAGATAAATAATGAAATAAGAATAAAGGTTACTTACCATTGGTTCAATAATAGTTTTTCTTAATAAAACAGAGGGTGACTCTGTAACATCCAAAGCATTGTTCCATCTATTTAATTGAAGCATTGTGATTGCCTCACGACTGAGATAGATTGGTTTTTCTGCATCAGTTTCATCCATAAAATTGGTAGGGGACCATATTCTAATCATAAGTTTATTTTCCTCATCAGTGGGTAAAGGGCATCCATATTTAAGTATTTTTGTTGCAACTCTATCTTGGTAAGAACGTTTATTTTCTGGTTCAATGAGATCAGCATAGTTCTGAAAAGCCATGGTCTGCAAAGGTCTAAATCTCAAAGTTTTGTTCAACAAAGGTTCAGAAAGATTTTAGGCTAGGAAGCCATTTCAGAGGTAGGGGTACAGACAAGAGAGTAATGGTTTACTTCACCAAATCACATTTCCCAAACATATTTATTGTACCACTGTTTAAAAAGATCACGAGGTAAATATAAGTAGGTTTGTTCTTCAAAATCATGATTAATTAAAAACAGGACTCCATTTTGATCAGAAACTATGTTAATTTCCATTGTATAATGATCTTCTTCAGTATTTATGTAACCATAGTTCCAATCATAACAGTCTAATGTGTGTGGTTGTGCTCCACCATGCTCACATGGTGGATCAATGTTTTCAATATTGTAGGTTACATTTAAGACTGAGCATTTTGCTCGATCTAATGCCTGTAAATTATATTATTATAATATAGTAACAAAACAAAATAAAACCATAAAAACCAGGAATCTGTTGCCGGGGAGTGTCCAATTATTTATCTCATTTACATGAATTCCCATTCCACAGATTATTGACTTGTCATGGTGTGCCAGATAATCATTTTTATAACAATTCATTTCTTGAAGATTAGAAATTTCGTGTCTATGCAAACAACCAACTGCTCCTCCAATATTCATTCGTTTTTGTTCAGAACATATTTCGCTGCTAATCTTTACTGCTTCATCAATAATTTTTGAAAGTTTACTCTGCAAAAACATAGTTTAGATTGAATCTTTGAACCTGAAAAAATTCTTACATCCTGTGGGGAGGTTACATAAAACGGTTTTTGTACATTATTCTCTCCAAGTCTTGTAGAATCAATAAACCTAGAAAAAGGCCATTTAACAATCCACTCTATGATTCCTTTATTAAGGAATATTCGATTTGTTAAGGCCTTTGTAAAATTTTGAGGTTCCTCATAATTCCAAAGGCAAAAGAATGTTAATTGGGGTCTAAAGCTTATTAAAGTTGCAGTGTGAAGGCTTAAGGTAATCTCATCCAGTAATTGACCATAAATTTTTCTAGTTTCAGCAAGCTTAAGGGCATATTCTTCATAGGTAACCATTTTTCTGCAATTTTGGTGATTAGTGTTAGTTTGGGGTGTTATGGGTGAGGTATATGGGTTAAGACCCAATAAAATAATTGGGGTAAAGGAAACAATGGTATAATGGTTTACTAGAACAATTCATGATTATTTAAATGACATGAACAGCACTGATAAGAAAATGCAAGCACATCCTTTAACAAAGATTTAGTAAGAATAAAAGGGGGGTTGTTAGTAACACCTCTATTTAAAAGATATATTATAACAATATTACCATCAACTATACATAGTAAGGAGGTTTTTTGAGATCGCTTTTTAGTAGGTAGTTGTTTTTTAAAACAAATTTCTGTGTGCTTTAATAAGTTTTCATGATGTTGATCTAAGGGGAGAGAACAATAACCAATAGCTTCATCATATTGGAAAATTTGGGCTCTTGCTGTATTAGTGGTTAATACCTGAAAGTGGGTAAAATTTTTCATTGGATAACAAGAAATAAATTAAAACCGGTGGTGGTTTGTAGGATTCATCTTGAATGAGAAAAGATTTAATAATAGGTGTTAAGTCATTACCATTATCTACAATTGAAAATGACGCTAGACCATATCCATATTTAATATTTATCTCGTTAAACATAATATGTGTATTTAACGAGTACGCAAATAAAGTATGACGCTCTGCTTCAGATGAAGAGGCACCTCCTTGGAAAATCCAGTTAAGGCATGGAGGAGAAAGAAATATACTAGTCTCAGTGTCAGCTGAATATGGATCATCTTTTTGAAAATTCCATATATGGATTATAAGATCTATATTATTTGGGATAGGTGATACAATACATTTTTTATATAATCCTTCTCTGATTTTAGTTTTAATTGCAATAATTTGTTTTTGAGTTTCAAAGCATTCTTGTTTTAATTTCCAGGACGAAGATTTATAAGCCATGTCTAAAATGTGAAGGGTGAAAAAAGGGGTTTAGGGTAGGTAGGGTATAGGTAGGGTATAGGATTGGTGACCAAGGGTTTATATTTAAACAAATGGTCAGAGTAAATGGTTTACTATCATAATGTTAGTGTGTTAGTAGAGTTAACACTGAAATCACTTAATATGATCCTTTAAATGTAAGAGCAACTTCATTTTTTTTCCAGTTATCCATTTTTGGGTAAGGTACTTTGGCTCTCAATTCAGAGGTTAGAAAATTAGCAATAATACGATCTTCATAACAAATATAGCAGGTTTCCTCACATTTAATAATGTAAATTTTAATTTTTTTAAATGTTGGTTTGGATATATTAGGATTGAGTATAGGATGTATTGGCTCATCTGGTGGTGCTTCAACAATGTCAGGAAGTAATTTTTCCTGTGTTTCTTCATCAATCCTTGATATATCATTAGCTTGATCTCGTGAAGTAGCTTCATCCTCACTATTTGTATCAGATCCATTAGAGGAGGATGAGGAATCCCGTTTAATTTTCCTTTTTCTATTTTCTTTAACCATTAGGTAGGTAAATTCTCGCCCCTGAGCTTGGCTCCAATCAACTTCCTAAAATTAAATCATTAATAATTCAATAATGAAAAGGAAAAAGACTTACATAAGCTGGACGACAGTGTTGAAATGAGATAATCTTTTTCTTAAATCCATCCTTGTGAGCATAAAGTTTATAGCATACTATAGCACTTTTTGGATTAATTACTGTAACATTATCGTCATCAACAAATACAGTTTTTTCATGGTCCATAATTTTTTTCTTGTAATACTTAAATAGTTCTTCATTTTCAACTCCGATTGGTGAAAGATATAAATTGTTTTCTTTAATCCACTCCAATGTCCTATCCGATAGGAATGCACAATCATTGGGACCACTTACAATATCTCGTCCTTTTCTTGTTGAAACAGTCCATACTTTAAAATAGCGTATTTCATGTGAATAATAATCTTTTTGAACATCTTCAGAGTCAAAACATTCCTCAGTTGTTGGCCACATGTAGAAACGATCTAGCTCGTTGCGAAGTATTCGAACTATTCTTCCTTTGGCTGTGTTTAGGTCTTCCCATTTTTTTGCACAGGTTTCCCATTTAATGACCATAATTTAGTAATCTAAAATTTATCAAAGCATCAAGCATTAACAAAAGTACACAACACGCCAAAAACACGCCTATACATTACGCGCAATAACCATAGGGGTAGGAGGTTAAATATTTATCAGGATTTTGTGGGATCCAGCGTTTATTGCTTAGGAAGCCAATATGCTTCAACAAGTCTTCACTCCACACTTTTCTGTTTTGATATTGTCGACGGATTTGGAATTGTTTAACATTAATTTTTTTTGTGGGATCAGAAACCATTGATCGCATTTCATCATTAGAAACATAAGTTGAAGCAGTAGTGTGAATTCCTTTAAGTTTTGTAATGGACTCTTTAAGTTTTCCATCTTTCCATATCCTGAAAAAGGAAATTTCATTAAAGGTAAAAAAAAAAATCCTTACTCAAATTCGTAGCTTTTAGGACCAAGGCTGGAAAATGATTTAATATAGGCCATCTCTCCATGATCATTGGAAATCTCGTCTCGTAATTGTCCAAGGGCAGAGGAAGAAGCTGGAGCTGGGGCATCACTGGGGAGATAAAGAATTACTGAGTCAGTATCAAAATAAACCACATGTTCAGAATATTTGTCAAGAACTTCATATAATCTAAGTCTTGCATAGGCGGTTGTTAAAGCTGCAAGAACAACATTTTGTTTTTTACCAGTAGGCTCAGTTTTGGGGGCATAGCTAACAATTATGTGTTCTTCATCATTTGATACAATAACACTTTTAATTTCCTTATTTTTATCATTTTCAATCTCAACATATCGAGAATAACGAGATATAATTTCAGTTGTAGTTAAACTATTTCTAACCCCTAAAAAGCCCCAAAATGAATTTAGAGAGAATTTTGCCAGACTTCTAGCAGAGGCATTAGGTATAAATTCTTCAGGCGACAAAGTTAATCCCACATTTTTCTTTGTGTCCTCAATAAGATTTTGCAATTCCTCAGGGGCAGGACGTTTTGATGAGGTTACTTTCTTGGCATATTGATCTCTGATAAGCCCACTGAAAAGATTATTGGACCTATTTTCAGGCCACCAGTGCCATAATTCATAGCTTTTAAGTAAAATATATCCTTTTGAAACTGCACATTTTAGTTCTTCAGTAAAAAATGTTCCCTCTATAGCACGTTCTGAATCAGAATGTGTACAATAACTGGATTGTGCAATTGTAGCACATTTTGTACATAAATGAAATATATATTTTTCATTTATTTCCTGCCCAAGAACAGGCAAGAATAATTTTCTAGGAGGTAAAATTTTGACTTTTGCTAAACCAAACCAATTTTCTACTCCACCAATATATTCATAAATTTCTTTTCCAATAAAGATAGTTGGATGACCTAATGGCCATATCTCCCCATTTGAGCCAAAGTTTACTGATGGGTAAAGGCTGCAAAATAATAAATTTAAAAGATTAGTTAATATACAAAGTAAGCTTACCTCACATAATCAAAGTAACGAATTTGATGTCCTGGTTTTGGTTTTTCAATAATATGTTTGACTACATTCGTCCTTCCACCACGAAATGCATCTCTTGCACTTAGCGGTCTACTAGAGTACTGTTCAAGGTAGGAGGTTATGAGATAGTTTAGGTTAGAATCTGATTGGCATGCTTTTCTAAAGGTACACTCCTTTTCTACAATGTATTGAAAAAGCCCGTAAGGATTATTGGGATCTGATCCTAAATTAAGAAGTCTTAGGTCTATTTCTTCAGTTCTTTTTGCCCTTGTGTCCAGTAAAGGTGTTCTTTTCTTTATACAATTACATCCATGCCAATAACAACCATGAAATTGGAAAATATACCGCTTATTGTTACAATCCACTGCAGTACCGTCTACTTTGTGACCACCTATACTTACTTCAAAACCCTTTCGAGCATTTCGCATATTCTTTAAACTAAGCCGTTTCTCCATAAAATAGAGCCATGCCATAGAAATGGCTGACACACGTGTATTACCTGCTGAATAACCTACTGGTGGTATTATTGCCATAGAATTTTTGGGCATATAATAATAGCGGTAAATTGCATTATTGAAAGAAGGAAAAGTTAGGCAGCTTAATGGCTCTATGTCAGGGTACTGAGACAACCATGTTTGTCGGTACTTTTCAAAGCCTTCCCTTAAAATGTTCACATCTTGCCGACAATAACGGATTAGTTCCTCTGTAGGAAAGTATTGTAAATTTAGTTCTTTATATATATCATTCCAATAGGCATGCCATTTTACTAGTTCTTCTAGTTTAGAACTGCTCATTGATTCGGGATAAAAATATTCTAGGGGTGGAAAATTAACTTCCTCCCCATGAATTATTTCTTTGTAGCAAATGTTTTTTGAAAAATCAACCCATTTGGTGGTATTTAAACCATGTGGAAAAAAGCCTTTTGGGCCTGACGGTATACCAAACATTGATGGGAAAGCAGCTAGAGGAGTGTTTGGGCAAAATTGGAGAGAGTCTCTGAATGATATATTATTTTGTGCCAGGTCCATCCCTATAATTCTTTGTCCTCTGATAAGTATTTTTTTGGGAAGAACCTCTATCCTTCTAAGTTCACTTAGAATGAAATGAACATCATAGCCGCTGCCATTATGAAATACTATATAAGAATTTTCATATTTTGAAGGTTTAGTAACAAGATCTTTTACAAAATTCTTAACACCTTTTGGACCTGTGTATATGAATTCGGTACCTTCTCTATCTTGAAATATAAGAAGGTTCACTCTATGAATTCCTGTCTCTCGTTCTATCATTGATTCGCAGTCACCATAAAATATATTTTTTGTTAATTTGGAAGGTCTGCCTTTACTAACGTAGCATAAATCAAAAGGGCTGTGCTTTTCATAGCATCTATTACAGAAGGGTCTGTTACATCTATGACTTTTCAATTTCTTCTTTTCCATGTTGCTCTTACAAATGGGGCATTGATAAAATAAGGTACAAGAATTTTGATGACATTGAAAACACCCCTCTGACCAGAAAGACTGGCCACATTTATCACATAAAATAGGGTTTGATAAATAATCTATTATACGATTGGTACAGTTTGGGTATTTACATAAGGTACATTTGGCTAAAGCACATTTATGCCCACGACGAGTGTTGCAGGATGCATAGCACTTTTCACAAACTGATTTGCTCCCAAAAAATCCTGTGAGCTTTGTAATACCCCAAGCATGAAACATTTCTTTATCATGATCAAAATGAATAAATATATTGATCATATTGTCTGAAAAAGGGTTAATGATAAAAACTGGTGGGGCAGTTGTTTCGAACACAGCAACTCCTATGTTTTCTGATTTGAGGAATGGTTCTAATTTTAAAAGTTCCTCAAATGAATGTGGACCCTCAGGAGGCTCTATATTTGCTAAGAAAATGAGCTCAAACATATCCTCTTCCATTTGCTGGGAATTTCTATAGTCAATAATTTTGGACATTTTCAGGTTAGGATTCCTTATTTTGTGCAGTTCACAGGTTATGATTATCATGAAACAAAGCTCCTTTTGTCTAGCTTTTCTATTTTTTTTGACAATCATTGGATTCCAGCATGATTTCTTCATTCTTATAAATTCTGGAATATCGTATATGTTTCGTTTTGTCATTTTATATCCTACTGATCCTACCTTTATGGGTCTATAGTTGACCAAAGAAAAAGTTACGTCTTGTATTGGTACCCAGTGGGCTGATTGCAATGTCCTACATATGCGATCAATGAACTGATCAAAATCCAAATTATTAGGAGTGTCTCTGTCTGAGACAACGGTTTTATTGGTTACATTTCTATCATGAGTATCAGCCATAAGCTGAACTGTTGAATCAGATGGGGCCATACTAAGGGCATCTGTTAGAGCATGTCTCAAAATTCTGTATAATTGTAATTGACGGGTAAAATGGGGTCCTCTGGTAAGGATGTCATCAGTCAAGTGTAACTCAAATGACACCTGTTCTATTGGAGCTCTGCGCCAAACACGAAATGCCTTTCGGGTCAACACATAATGATCTTCTGGTCGAAATTCCTGTAAAAGTTGCTCGTCTTCTCCAATGATAGGTTCATTAGCAAGCGTTCTCCTAGGAGCTGTACCTCTTCGTTTATCTATCCTTCTTTCTTCAGATCTAGACCTCCTCCTCCTTTCTACAGACCTAGACCTACTTGGGGATGGAGACCGATAGGACTGAAAAACATTAAATTTAAAACCCCAAAATCAAAGGCAAGCAATAACCTTTCTCCTTCTCCTCTCTTCTCCTCTCCTCTTCTTCTCCATTCTCCCACTAGGCTCCCCGGGGGCCCACGGGTTTCCCAGGGGAAACCCCGGGAAAAAACCTAATACAAAAACTTCCTAGGAAAGAGTAAAAGCCCCTAACCTAAGAAGAAGGGAGAAGGGAGAAGGGAGAACCTTGTTTGGAGAACTTGTTCAGGGGAAAGTGGGAGAACTCCAAGTTTTATAGTTGTGAATCCACTCTATAACTTTATTTTCAAATTCCTGAAAACAAAACATTTATATTCATAGGGAAATTAGGGGAAATTACCCAGCGCTCTAGGATGGGTCCGTTGTTAGAAATTTCTACAACAGTTTTGTTTGTAAAGAATTCCTGTAAGAATATTGGTATTAATATCGAAGGATTTAGGCTGTGTTCAGTATCAGTTATTCTTGCAAAGTTGTTTTTAACAGATAGGATAAAGGCGTCAGTAAAATCTGACAATAATACAAAAAAAGGAATAAAAGCTTCCAATTTCCCAACCCCGTGGCACACTATGCCTTCAGTTAGAAATCCAGAAACAAGTGAAGCAATACTATTTCTAATACCATAAAACCGATCCTCAACGGCGTGCCTGAAATATAAAAGTTTGATAAGAACTAGAAAAGGATAATATTACTCTATTTTCCACTGTCCAAAGCTTTCGTTACTTTGTCTATATGTTAGAACAGGGTGTATAATCCTGGTAAAATCCTTTAATGGTATATTATCAACTTTGGATGAGTTACTGCTGCTAAGTGGTGCAGGTGTATTCTCAGGATCTGGCCAATTATTAATGCTGTCCAGAATATAAATAATATGATTTATGAAATTTGTATAAGCAGGTTCAGAAAGGTAATTAATTTCCTTCCTAGAGAAAACAATCCAAGGTAGTTTATTAACTCGAGCAATTCGATAGTGACAGATTGCTATAAAAATTTCTTCCACCAGCTTTTCCACCCAGTCAGGTAGTTCTTTTGGTGTTGGTGCAAAGGGCCACAATACCATTTACAGCTAAAATTTATTCAACATTATTAGCAAGTTAGTATAAAAAGGGGCACGCCCGCGCCTATTCCCAGTCAGATACACAACAATCGTAAGGCTCAAAATTCTGCATATCAATGGGGTCATAATTGGGCCAAGCCAGGAGATTATTTTCAAGTTGATTTTTGGTTGGGTTTTTTGGTAAAGGGGGTGGAAAGTAGGCATTTGAAATCACTGGGGGGTAGAAAAATTTTCCCAAACGGTGTTGAGTGAGAACATGCCTGTTCTCAGGGGTCCTCTTTTTTTCCAACTCTGCAATAACCTTTTTCTGGTTAAAGAATAATTAAAAATAAAATGGTACTTTAGACCATCATTTGGGTCAAGTGGTTCCAAGTGCAAGGCTGGTATATAACGAAGGGACTTCTTCTTCTTCTTTTTCTTTGTCTTATCAAATGATTTCTGTAACCAAAGTAATAATGAAACCAAAAGAGAGAAAAGAGAATAACCTCTTCCTCACTGGTCAACTCATTCTCTAGCATAATTTCCAATTGTTTTAGTTCTTCAGCTGCAGCAGCAGCAACTGCAGCAGAAGCCTCTTCATCAGCTTTATCAGCCTGAAACATTTTGACACATAGAAAGTGATGGAAAAGTTAATCTATACCTTTTCCTTTTGATGCTGTTTTTCATAGAGTTGTAAAGCTGCTTCACATTCAGTTAACATTTCAATAGTGTCATACATCTTTTTCACCAGAAGAGTAAATATTATTGAAAACGAGCTTATAAGATCTGGTTCTATAACATCTGAAAATAGCAAAAATAGCAAAAACAACATAGAAAAAACAAAAACTTACTGCCTCTCCAGACTCCATCAGGGTCACATTTTTCCCAAGCTAACTCCTTTAATTCCCGACGATATTCCATAAAATTAACTTTCTCATTTAATCCACCATTTTCAGCTTTCCACATGAGCTGTCTAAATTTAATTAAATTAGGATGGTCCATTGGCCATCCCATTGGATCAGCAAGACCAGCCAGCAAGTCCTCCTCGGAAAGACGTTTATGATAGTCAACAAAGAAATAGTCGTTAAAGTTTTCATAATAAGTTGAATATTTGAAGTGTCTTTCGAGTTCTTTCAATTCTGCTGGTCCCATTACAGACCATTCATTCCAAAATACTTCAGCTATTCTAACTTCCACATCAGCTTCATTGTTAAATTGAACAATTTTTGCATCAAAGACCCGACGCAAAAAATGAACTTTTTCAATTTTAACTGATTTATGAACCATTTTTTCAAAGCTTTTAACATTAGCATGATTTCGAATTCGATCAAAGTTAACAACAATAAGTGAGCCATGTTCATTGTATCTTTTTTGAACATCTCTCAAATCATTGAGAGATATTTTTTTTAAATTTACCCATTCATAGTCTACCTAAAAACCAACAAATAGTTTTAAAGGAAAAAGAAATGATTAAGCTTACCAGACTTTCTCGCTTCCTTTCAATGATTCCTTCCATTTTGGCTCCTTTGTGTTCCTCTTCATAGTCATCTTTATAGTCATCCAACTCATTTTGTTTATCCCGGGCCAGCAGAATAGATTTCATCAATGGTACATAATTTTGGTTATGGGACATTCTACAATTTTTTTATTTCATTAATAACAGGACAAATTGAAGGCACGCAATCACGCCTAGGTGTGTTAGAAGTGTTAGAAATAATGTAGGTAAAAGAAAAGGGGATTAGTCTTGTGATTTTCGTAAAAGACGATTTGGAGGCAAAAGTTCCTCAACAGCTTGCATCTCATCAAGATCTCTTGCTTTAATTTTAAACTCCAATAGTCGTAGAGTTTTAAAAATATTATTTCGAGTTTCTGTATCTTTATGAACTGGTATTTCCCCTGAAACAAAAATAAATCTCCTTTGAAACAAAAAATTAAAAAGTACTTGTTGCATGGCAGTCGCAGGAATCCGTAGAACCAGGATATTTTTTAAATGCTATTTCCTTAAATTTATCAGTAAGATTTTTCCATTTTGTATACATTCCTTTTTCCATGTCTTGGGATGCCTCCTTTATTGAATTAATATCCTCCCAAGTAAGATCAAGCCATCTTACCAGATCAGCAATAAGATTAGCTCGAGTCATAAAATCATTAATAGCATTTAGATAAGTCTCTCTGACAAATACTGGGTCAGTTTGCTTTGAAGGATCTGTCATTTTGAATCTAAAATTTACCCATTTGTTTAGTAACACATCAATAACTAAGGCACGCAACACGCCTATTACCAGAGTTTAGTAAATGTGGGGTCTATATAATTAGGAAAATGAAAAATATTATTAAACATGCTTGAATCACTGACAAAAGTAAGAAATCCAATATCCTGTAAACATGAAAAAACAAGGCTCCTCAGTTGTTGGTGGTTCATCCATCCAAAACCGCCTACAAAACACATTCTATATGTGTAACTATGAATGCTTGTGTGTAACTAACTTGGAATAGGTTCATTTTCCTTTGGATATAATTGTTTTGCTTTGGTATTCCATTCTGCTTTCAATTTTTTAAATTTCCATTCATCTCCTTCTTTAAGAAATCGAAGAGCATATCGTAAGTATGTTAAATCTCTAAATGACAGTTTTAAAACTGTCACTAGAGTTAAAGTATGTAACATTTCCGCATAAAGATCATTTAATTCAGCTTTAAATTGTTCATAAATAGATGTTTCTTTTTTGGCACAACAATTAGCCCCCTCTTTCAAGGCACAACAATTAGCCCCCTCTTTGAAGGTACAACACTTTGCCATCTTTTAAGTGTTCTACAATTTATCATTAGTTTCATAAGGATAAAAGAATGAGCGCGCACGCCTAGGGGGTAGAACTAAATAATAGTTCAATATCAAGCAATGCATTTTCCACCTCTGTTACTTCATCAGCCTGGGCCAAAACTGCAAAATATAGAGCCTGTCAAAAGAAATGGTAGCAGAGAGTGGTTAAACCATAATAGCGGTCCTTTGAGTTTGGATAATAACGCCAAGCTCTCATAGTAACTGCAGCTCTTATAGCTTCCCACTGAATCCAAGCTTGATCATTGCTTTGATCCAAAGTGGCTCTAGCAGCTTCCTTGACAGTATCGATTTCGTCAGAGGAAAAGTGTAGAAGTGTTGCCAGTTTTTCAAAAAATATTTTTGCCTAAAATATGCCCCTAATTATAAAACCCTAAACCAAATGCTCAAACTACCTGGATTTCCTTGTCAATCACGCCCGTCTCACCAGTTTCATGCTTCCCACCAGCACTCACAACCAGAACTTGAGATTCAAATTTGGAGCATAATTGCTGTAACAAAGCGACTTTTTGAAACAACAATATATACACCTAATGAATCTTTTTAAGTGTTCCACTGTTTCATAGTGATAAAAGAATGAGCGCGCACGCCTAGAGGGGGGTTTAGCTAAATAATAGTTCTGTATCAAGCAATGCATTTTCCACCTCTGTTACTTCATCAGCCTCCTAAGAGCTTCCGCCTCCCACCCAAGTGTTCCACTGTTTCATAGTGATAAAAGAATGAGCGCGCACGCCTAGAGGGGTTTAGCTAAATAATAGTTCTGTATCAAGCAATGCATTTTCCACCTCTGTTACTTCATCAGCCTCCTAAGAACTTCCGCCTCCCACCCAAACTGAAATTGCGTACCTTCATTCTGTACTCCAGGCATTTGGCATCCTGCTCAGAGCAGCGGTCTAATTCGCCCGAACGCTGAAGAAGCTTCGCTAATTCTTGACGTTCATTTCCTTGCGGCATTTTCGGCTAAAATTTTTTGTTTACTTTGGCAACAAAACAGTTAGTAGATAGCGCGAAAAAACACGAAGCCTAGAAAATAATCACAAGGGAGGCAAAAATTTAGATGAGGTTCATGCCTGCAAAATGGCAGACAATTTTTAGCGATTGCAAAGAAAAGCTGAACTTACGGCGCATCTGAGTTGGTCCATGTTTGACCCAAGGCATATTTTTCAATGTTTCCATATCAGGTCTAGCCTCTGGATTTGGATGAATGCAAGAAATAACTACTGAGCGAACAAATGAATTTAGCTTTTCAAAAAACACCGATTCTAGCTTTAAATGATGCATGTCAAATAGCTGTTGGTTGAGATTTTCATATTGATTGTTATAAGGCACTGTTCCGCAAAGCATGCGAAACAGCAATGCTCCAATTGCAAATATATCGGCTTTTGGTCCTTCAAACAAGTATATGTCGTAGAGCGTTATAGGTGACCGCGGAGCTATCAACATACTCCATTTTTCAACCTTTCTACCCAAAAAGTTTCAAAAATCCATCATTCATGAAAAAGTTTGTCACAATCCGTTGAGAATTGAACCAGCATACCCAAATTTTCAACCTTTTCTACCTAAAGTTTGTCAAAAATCGTTAAGAATTGAGCCAACATACCCAAAT
Organism: Ptycholaimellus sp. GST1_10; assembly: GCA_030248095.1. Taxonomy (NCBI): domain Eukaryota; kingdom Metazoa; phylum Nematoda; class Chromadorea; order Chromadorida; family Chromadoridae; genus Ptycholaimellus; species Ptycholaimellus sp. GST1_10. Next base: position 51,841 of record JASANA010005481.1, read on the forward strand.
TTGCAATCTTTCTACCTAAAAAGTCAGCGAAACCCAAATTTTCAGCATAAAAAAGTAATTTTCAAAAAGTTTGTCAAAATTCGTTAAGAATTGAACCAGCATACCCAAATTTGCAATCTTTCTACCTAAAAAGTAATTTTTTAAAAAGTTTGTCAAAATTCGTACCTAAAAATTACCTAAAAATTACCTAAAAAGTCAGTGTACCCAAATTTTCAGCATAAAAAAGTAATTTTCAAAAAGTTTGTCAAAATTCGTTAAGAATTGAGCCAACATATCCAAATTTGAAATCTACCTAAAATTTTTCAACGTTAATATATATATACGTCCGTTGAGGACAAAAATAACAAAATATATATATATATTAAATATGGATATATATATATATATATATATATATATATATATATATATATATATATATATATATATATATATATATATATATATATATATATATATATGAGGACAAAAGTAACCTCTATAAACCGGACAGCGGTCAAAAATGTGACATCAAATGAGCTTACCTGAGAATGGTGTAGGCACAGAGCGGTCCAAAATTTCCGGCGCAGTGTAGCCTGAGGAATAGCCCCATCGAGTGAAAACATAATCTTTTCCGCAATCCAATGGGACACAATATTCAAGTGTTGCTAATCGAAGGTCAGTTTCAGCGCTATTTGCAAAGGTAAATACTGCGTCAGAAATGTTTCTTAGGCACATTCCAATTTTATGAGCATAGTCCACCATTTTAATGATTCGTGCTATGAATATCCAGGCCTGATTTTCCGAAAGGCAGTGATCTTTATGGCGATTAAGAAACGCTGACAGAGAGCCATGGGAAGGTAAGGTGAGAAGACCCGAATGATCTGAGGAACCAGAAAGAGGGATGATGGTGAAGGCGCGGTTGAGGTATTCGTAGAAAATATGATCGTCGCGGGTGTTCCTCCTGCTTCCATCCATCCAACTCGCCACCGAAGCCACATGCTTTGCAGTTCCGCTCCAAACAATTCGTAGCGCCATTTGTCGCTTATTTTTTGAGTCATAGACGTGAAATGTTAAGGCTGGACACTCATGAGGCCCCAAAATGTATAGAGAATCGTCGACAATATCCCCCACATTGAAAATTGTGCCATGACCGATAGATTTAGGAGCTGGAGGCTGGAGCTGCTGAGTGATGGCGTTCGGAGCTCCCCTTGTCTCGCCCTGCCCTTCCAGATAGTAGGCGTAGCCATTCTGATGAACCTGGGCTGGCATGAAGGCGAGGAAGGGTGAGGCGGTGAGGGGAGTGAAGGAGGGAGGCGGTGAGAGAGTGGCAAGACGGCCGCCTTATATAGGTGCCCGAGTGCCTGAAAAACGGGGGAAAACCGAAGTGCCAGCCAGCACTGCCGCCCAGTACCAGGCACAGACTGGCAAAACGGTTCCATGATAAGATCGGTGCCTGTCGCCGCAATGCTTGACTCACGCACTTTCATGATATCATAATGACGATTTCAGTGCCAGGTACAAAATGGCTAAATGGTTCAAGATAAGATCTGTGCCAGGCACTGTGCATGATATCATAGTGACGATTTTGCTTTGCAGTGCCTGGTAAATGACGAATTTATGATGCATAATTCTTTTCGTGTCACTTAGTGTCAGGCAGTTGGTGGCATATAAAAGGGCAGAGCGAAAGTGGGGCGAATCATTGTAAGATGGGTGGAGGGAGCTTGCGGGCAAAAATGCGCGTAAAAACTGCGCTCTTCCAGAGGCAGCGCAAATTCCAACGCCCCTCTCTGGTCCGCCAATTCCTAACCTTTTCACTCCGCCCAAGTACAATTTTGCCGGCACTTGGCTAAGAAGGATGCGTGTGTTCCTGGTGCTGCTGCTAAGTCTAGTGGCCCTGCTGGGAGGCAAGGCAGATGAGCCTCCGCAGCCTCACCGAATCCTCTGCCCTTCCACCTGTACTTGCTACATCAATGCTCTTGAACAGGTCAGCCTCTCCCCATCCATCCTCCTCCTCATCTGATAGTCCTCCTCTGCAGCTTTCTCTCGTCTGCCAAGATACATGGCCCTACAGCCCCGACGAGGAGCTCCTACACATTCTCGGCTACTTTCACATCCTCTATTTTACCTACTCTCCACCTGGCCTAGAATGGTTGAGAGAAAAGGGAAAGAGGGGGCAGTTTGCAAGTGGGTGTTTGCAGTGAGCATGTTCGGAAGGGGACGAGTTTCGTGGTGGAAGAATGCGACAGTGAGGCCCGGCTTCTCCGGCGGCTCTGCCGCGCCCGTTTCAATGTCGAATGCTCGGTTTTCCTCCCTTACTCACCCATCCATCCATCCAAACCAGCAATTGCTAGGATGATCCTGATCTTTTACGGCTGGCCATGAGCGGATCAAAATGGGTCATTATGACTGTCGACAAGCGCCTTCACCCATCTTCCGGCTCCTCCTCTGAGGTAAGCCAAGATTGACTTTAGCTCTCTGTCTGTCCGCTTGTGACCGCTGCATGTCTCACAGCACCTATCATTGGTCCTTCATCAATCTCCTCCTCGCCCCAGTCCAGCTAAAAGCCGCCCACAGAAGCAATCAAGCAGCTCTTCATCCAGTGGTGATGGATATGCGGTTAGCAGCTCGCCAGCTACTGTCGCTGCTTCGACATCGGCACCAACATCTTCTCCGCCCTCATCGACACCGACTCCGACAACAGCGCCTTCCACAGCTCCACCGTCACCAGCACCATCCAGCACGTCTCCATCCCATCCCACTTCCCTTCCCGCTCCACCATCGACTCACACCTTTTCGGTCTTCCCTCTCCCTTCTAACATCTCTCATCCTCCTCCTACTTTCACACCATACTCTATTCCCACTCCTCCTTCCCCTCTTCCTCGTCGCCCATACCGCCCACGTCCATCACCTTCACTCACATCATACTCTATTCCCACTCCTCCTTCCCCTCTTCCTCGTCGCCCATACCGACCACGTCCCTCACCTTCACTCACACCATACTCTATTCCCACTCCTCCTTCCCCTCTTCCTCGTCGCCCATACCGCCCACGTCCCTCACCATACTCTACTCCTCCTTCCACCACTATTTCTCCTCCAACCTCCTCCACTCTTACCCGCCCATACCATCCTCGTCGACCATACCATCAATACTCCCACACTCCTACTACCCGTCATCAATACCTTCCCATCCCTCCACACCTTCACCAACTCACAGCTCATCCTCCTTCCTGTATCACTTATCCTCCTCGCCGTCCCCGTCCTCGCCCAACTAAGCCCACTCCACCCACTCCACCACCTTCACCTCAACCTTCCCCTCCTCATTCCTCATCCACCTCTCCTCCTTCCACAACATCTCCTCCTTCCACAACATCTACTACTCCTTTCCCATCCACTCCTCTCCTAACCACCTTCCCATCCTCAACCCCAACATCTCCTCTTTCCTCCTCTCCTTCTTCTCCCTCTTCACCTTTCCCAACCACTCCATCCTCAACCTCTACTCCTTCCTCACCACCTTCCCCAACCACAACTCCTCCTTCCTCAACCACAACTCCTACTTCCTCACCACCTTCCCCAACTCCTCCTTCCTCAACTCCTCCCTCCACCTCCCCCTCCATTCCTCCTCTCTCAACCTCCATCTCTCTTCAATTCACTCCCCCCGCCCCCCCTTCTCCTCCCTCCTCACCACCTTCCCCAAACACTCCTCCTCCTTCCTCATCCACAACTCCTCCTTCCACCTCTCCTCCTTCCCCATCCACTCCTCTTCTCTCAACCTCCTCCTCTCTTCCATTCACTTCCCCCATCCCGCCATGGCTACTTTGGCCGACACATCCTGCCACAATCCGCCGCACTTCGCCTACCAACTCATCATCTACCAGCTCAACTTCAACAACCAGTAGTCCGTCATTTTATCCCTTTCATACTCACAATGCCTGCTTTTTAGAGCCAAATATTACACCGGTTTTTTTTGCTCTCTAAACTATCCTTCATTTCCTTCTATTTCTGTCGAATTTTGGGAGATTTATAAAATAAGCAAAATTAGTGAAAAAGAAGAAAAAGCTTGAAGGGTCTTTGGTATGGAATTGGTGGTGGCTTTGCATGCCTTTGCGTTGCTGTGCTCTCTGGCGGCTCCGTGTACATTTACTTCAAATGTGGCGGATTCACCATCTGCTGCCCAGCCATGACCAGAGCCAGGGCCTCAAATGGCGAAGAGGCTAGAGGAGAAGAAGGATAGGTAAAATAATGCGAAATAAGGTTTGCAGGTCGATACGGAGGTTGGGGAGGAGGTTGAAGGGAGCGGTGGTGGGGGGCAGATCGGAGGGCAGGTGAATGCCGCGCTGGACACAAGCACCACGAACGAACGCCAGCCGCTGATCACCTCCACGCCTGCCACCTCCTCTACCACTCTCAACTCTACCACAGCAACTTCCTCTACGCTTACACCGGATTCAGGGCACGGAACATTCCTTCCCCCTTCCACCCCTTCTACACTCCCTAGTCCATATTTCAGCTCATCTCACTCATAGTTTCAATCACCGCAAAAAAGATGCTATCTTGCAGCAAAGCCTAAGCCAATGGCGCCTCCACCGTTGGATATGAAAGCTTTGCAGAAAAAAATCAAGTTTAGTGATTCTGATTCGGAGTTGGAAACGGAGGTTTGATTAGGGATTGCTTTTAGATTAGGGGTGGCTTTTGATTAGAGACCTTTTCGCTCCTTTTCTCACCCGCCTTCACGCATTTCTCAGCCGCTTTATTCTCTTGGCCGCCTTAACCCTGCATTTTTACTCGCTATCTATCCTTTACGGGCTCAAGATAGAATCTTGGACTGCGTTTTTTGGGCCGGCAAGAAAAAGATAAGAATCTGGCAAATTGTTACGGTCAAATAAGACTTAAGCGATCAAACAGATCATATGCAGCGGTATTAAACGATCAAACAGATCATGTGAAGTTTTAAACGATCATGTGAAAAGCATTCAGGATGAAGGAGAACTAGAGACTGTTGGGAAGTGTTGGAGAGGGTAGCGGAGAAATGGGCGGAGTGGTTGATTAATGGGTGGAGGCGGCATAGCGAATGAAGGTCCAGGACGCTCTTCCTCTTCGCCGATGGTGATAACGGTTGGAGCAGCTGGCTGGCTGGGGCGAACTGGCTGGCTGGGCCGAACTGGCTGCACCTGCTGGATAGGCTGCAAACTTTTTTCAATCAGCCTTCAAAATCTGCCTCTCTCAAAGAGTCAATCTGAAAAGGAGTGAAAGAAAAAAGTGCCTTGCTAATAAGGCCGAGTCCAGTAAGCGGATGATCGATGGTTTCCTGGAGAGAGTTGAAGAGCCGTGAGCGAGGGATTAAGGACTGCCTAACAGAATGCCAGTCACTCCCCAAAGTCCCCCGCGGATCATACACCCCTACCCCTGTCCCAGGCACCAGGTCCTTCCCTCCCACATCCCCCCAATAAGGATAATTAGGGTAGACTTTGGACAGGTGTCTTAAGTCGGGGTTTGCATCGTAGCGCTGGCGAGGCTGAATGTAGGCCGACGGACAGTTGCCAACCGCCAATCGCGACCAAACCAGGTAGGTGGAGTCTGTGGGGACAGTGGTAGTCCAGGGGAGCTGAGGCTTCTCAATGGCCTGGATGTTCACCCAGTGGTTGGCAGTCTGCATCCGCTTCTTCCGCTCTGCCCGCTTCGTCTTCAACGCCTCCTCTTCGTCCAGGAACTCCCGCCAGAACACGTTCGTCTTGTACTTCTTGTAGGACAGGACTCCAGTAGTCTTTCGATATCGGCCGTCCAGATCCTCTTCTTGAACTTGAAGGGCCTCGATTAGCGCTTCCAATTTTGAGTCAACACTTAGGCTCTCATCTGTTCGCCCGCTATTTAATATGCCGAAATAGGGAATAGAGAGGATGGAATTAAGTGATTGGCCTTGATTGACACGCAGCGTAAAAAGGGAGTCCTCAACAGCCTCCGCAGCGTTGCAGGTGTAGAAGTTGGAGAGAGCATTGAAGGGGAGCGTGAATTCGTGCCGTCCGTGATCCGATGAAATTAACTCCGGCAACTTTAATCGCTGATTGGCCTTAGGCGTCTTAAATCCCTCACCCATATAAACCCCCATCCCCCCTCCCATCCCCCCTCCCTCCACCCCTTGCCCATCTCCTCTCCTCTTAACCACCGAAAAAGCTGAAGCCATACAGTTTGGAAGCTGTAAATTGATGGTAATGGAGTAGGCACTGGAGTAGGCTGCGAAATAGGCGGCGGCTGCGAAATAGGAGGTGCACGCTGAGACTGAAACTGCGAGGGGTAAACTTCCATGACTATAGTCTAGAAAACAAAAAATTAGCTAAAAAATCTCAAAAATTCGAAAACCATTATTTCTTGCAATGTCGCCCGCAAAGAACAGAAAGCTTGTGGAAGAAAGGTGGCCGTTTCTGGATCTACCTCATTAGCAGCTGCTAGCCTTGATTCAGCCATATTCCTAACTTTCATTACAATGTCCTAAATAAAATTTCACTCAGCTTAAAACGGGCAAAAATTAAAGTACCTCCGTATGTTTTAGGGCTGTAAATAGTTTTTTCTCATTTTTTAAAATTCGATTTTGCTGCAAGCGATAATTCCGATTCCTCCTATTAAGTCTATTTTTTGAAACGCGATCCTTAGATATTCGGTTGCGTAGCTCATTGACAAGATCCTAAATCAATTTATGAAAATGTAAAGGGGGGAAAATTTGAAGGAGACCTCGGCCGATCGAGACTCGCTTGCACTCTCTGATTCCGCATCCGTAGAACCAGAGGACATATCTACCTCCCCTATCAAAAGCCATTTGTCTTCCCAATCTCTTGATCTTTGTTTATAGCCTAAACTCCTGCTGCTCTTGCGAGCGTAGCCCATTACGAAAGAATAATGCCTCCCTTTTTCATGAAAAATTCAAGAGCTTACAATTGAAAGAAAGCTAAAGCTGATGAGCCAATGAATCAGTAGCAAATGGAAGTTGAAGCAATAGTTGTTGTTGTAGTAGATGCCCCAAAAAGAAAAAAATGAAATCGTTTCGGTAGATGTTCTTCTTCTCTAGGCGGCCACGCCCCCGTCCTGCTTTTCAAGGTCAGTGAAGGTGGAGGAGAGGAGGAAGGGAAAAGGGGGAACCTGATCGTCGGAGTCCGAGCTGGAGGGCTCCTGCTTGATCATGCTGGTGCGGCAGTACAGCGGCGGCCCCCGATAGGCCTTCTCGAGGTCCTCCTGATACGCCTTGGACTGTCAATCAACCCTTCTTACCTCAAACCCGCCCCCACTCCTATAGGCCAACCTTGCGGTAGACGTCTTCGGCGAAGACCTTCATGGCCATGGTCTTCTTCTTGTACTTGCTCAACTTCTTCTTGAGCTCCTGGTTCTCCTAAGCACAAGCAAAAGCTGACAGAGATAAATGAGAAAGGAATGAGCACCTTCTGAAGTTGCTGAATCTGGCGTTGGAGACGCGGGACTTGCGTAGAGTGGAAGATCATGGCGGCGGAGCCCATGGGCATGGCCTCAATGATCATGCTGAAGGGGGGGAATAAGGAGAAAAGAGGAGGAATGACCGGAGGGGCGCTGCCGTCGCGGGGCGCAGAGGAGCCCGCCTGACTGCCCCGCCACCCGCTGCCTCGGCTCACGGGGCGACTCCCTCGCCAGCCGCTGCCTCGGCTGAGTGAGCGACTGGCCTGGCTGAAGGGCCGGCTCCCGCCCCCAGCCTGCCAGTGCCCACCCCAGCCACCTCCCGAACGGCCTCCCTTCAATGACTCCCCTGCTACTAACCCCCCCCCCCCCTTCCCCTAATCAAAGAGAAACCAGGGAGGAGGCGGAGTGGGAGCGGGAGGGGGCTCGTCCTCGCCAGCCGCCGTCTCGGCTACGCCCTCGCCAGCCGCCTCCGCGGCCGCCATGCCCGTCCCCGTGGCCGTCCGGCCCATAGGTCCCATCGGGCCCCATATAGCTCCCCTGCAACACACCTCCTCCCCTTCCCACCTTCCCAAATCAAGTGCTTACATGGTAGCCGCCGTAGAAGCCGGTGTTGAAGCCGTTGCCGTCGTTCCATCCATTGCCGTCGTTGTTCCCATTGCCGTCGTTGCCTGCCATTGCGAGTGTGAAGGGAGAGGAGATTGCGAGATTGAACGGGCTAGGCTGGAGAAACAGAGTGAAGGGAAGGAGAGGCAGGGCCTTGAGTTGAGTCAATGCTTACATTCCTATCCGACGCTGCGCAAAATTTACTCCTCATATATTTTTTCTACTCGCAAGCGTTTTGAGGGGGGGGGGCGTATAATTATTCAAGTTCGGTAAGCTAAGCTATGAAATATGATAGAGAGTAGATAACAGCTGGGGGGTGTGTAAAGGTCACAGAGAGGCGGCAGCGATTGATAGGAAGAGGGGCTGGTCTGTTCTCCCACACACCCCGCTGCCCCTCATCCCCTCTCATCCTCCGCTGCTTTAGAATGGCAATCCCTCCGCAACAAGTTCCCATGGAGAAGAACCAGTGGGGAAACATCGACAAGCTTCGAATGCGCTCCTCTCACCCCTTCTTCCAAAAGTCACCCGGTTCTGCCTTCTTTCTCATTTGAAACTAGGGCTTGCTTCAGCTTCGGAAAGGCGGTGCTGATTCTGGGGGACAGCCAACTGAAGCTGATTCAGCCAGATGAGTTGGCCGGAGCCTCCGCACCGTTCATCATCTTGGCCTACTCCGGGGCAGGCATCAAGCACCTGCAGGACATGCTGCAGTACGCAGACGCGGTTCACCTATACACCTTACTTTCATACCGCATTTTCTGATTTGGTAGAATGTGGGGCTGGGCAACATTTCGGATATTGTTGTCCAGCTGAGCGCGAACAGTCTGTGCCCCAGGCAGCAGGACTGGTTCCAGGGCTACCCGTCAGGCGATCAGTGGGCCAACGAGCTGGTTGAAGATTACGAAAGAGAAGGAGAGGGTTTGAAAGACAGGTTGATTGTAGATGTGGGTGATGCAGGGGGTTGTGCAGCAGTACGGAGTGCGAGTGTACGTCATCGAGCCGACGCCTCGCCGCCTGCCCTTCAACACCAACCTCGCGGTCCCCTCCTCCTTCCTCCCATCCTTTCACCCCTCATCCCATTTGTGACCAGGTATGGTGGCAGCAGTCAAAGACGGCCTACCAAGACCGGCTCAAACAGCTGCAAGGCCAGTACACCATCTGCTTCGCCGCCAACTTCCTGGACATCAACGATCTCCAACCCGGCAACGTCCACTTGAAAAGCGACAAGGCCAAGCAGCATGCTCTCGAAATCATCCACAATTGCTGCTGGCCCTAGAGGCTGTTTTATTTCAGTGCTAGCCGTTAAATTTTTCGAATCGATATCGCCTTAATGCCTGCATCTTGCATTTTCATTTAGAAGCTTGTATCATGACGTAAACTTTTTCAAAATTAGGCATGGAAGTCATTTATTCTGTTTTTTCATTGTCGAAAACTTTTAACGATTGTGCAGAAAAACAAAAACATAGATCGGAGCAAGACAGGCAATCATTTTTTGACCCGTGGCATGATTTGGGATGGCATGAGCAAAACGTCAGCGAATAATCATTTCTTTTCGACCCAGATATTAGTTTTGCCTCTATAAGGTCATTTCTCAGCAGAAATAAATCAAATTTGGTTGTAACTCATAGATAAAAATTTTTACAAAATTTTAAAAATTTTGAAAATTAGCTGCAAAATTTTTAGTTAAAGGAGTTTTTCTTGCATAAATATGAGTGGTCACAAATTTGAAGAAAGTCTTTTATAATTTTCAATTTTTGATGCAAAATTTTTAATTTGACTACAATTTTGGTGTCAAATTTTCTCAAAATAGCAAAAATTTAAAAATTAACCCTCTAGGGGAGGCTTCTTGTGTGTCGCAGACACTTCCAGTCCTCCGCAGGTTCCGCATGCAATACAAGCGGTGTGTCTGCCAGAGCGCGGGGAGCGCCTGCCACCGGAGGATGGAGACCTGAGCAGCAACTACAGCGTCGCCGGTTGGGGCCTCACCAGTCGCAGACACTTCCAGTCCTCCGCAGGTTCCGCATGCAATACAACCGGTGTGTCTGCCAGAGCGCGGGGAGCGCCTGCCACCGGAGGATGGAGACCTGAGCAGCAACTACAGCGTCGCCGGTTGGGGCCTCACCAGTCGCAGACACTTCCAGTCCTCCGCAGGTTCCGCATGCAATACAAGCGGTGTGTCTGCCAGAGCGCGGGGAGCGCCTGCCACCGGAGGATGGAGACCTGAGCAGCAACTACAGCGTCGCCGGTTGGGGCCTCACCAGTCGCAGACACTTCCAGTCCTCCGCAGGTTCCGCATGCAATACAAGCGGTGTGTCTGCCAGAGCGCGGGGAGCGCCTGCCACCGGAGGATGGAGACCTGAGCAGCAACTACAGCGTCGCCGGTTGGGGCCTCACCAGTCGCAGACACTTCCAGTCCTCCGCAGGTTCCGCATGCAATACAAGCGGTGTGTCTGCCAGAGCGCGGGGAGCGCCTGCCACCGGAGGATGGAGACCTGAGCAGCAACTACAGCGTCGCCGGTTGGGGCCTCACCAGTCGCAGACACTTCCAGTCCTCCGCAGGTTCCGCATGCAATACAAGCGGTGTGTCTGCCAGAGCGCGGGGAGCGCCTGCCACCGGAGGATGGAGACCTGAGCAGCAACTACAGCGTCGCCGGTTGGGGCCTCACCAGTCGCAGACACTTCCCCAGTCCTCCGCATCCCCTCATGCAATACAAGCGGTGTGTCTGCCAGAGCGCGGGGAGCGCCTGCCACCGGAGGATGGAGACCTGAGCAGCAACTACAGCGTCGCCGGTTGGGGCCTCACCAGTCGCAGACACTTCCAGTCTTCCGCAGGTTCCGCATGCAATACAAGCGGTGTGTCTGCCAGAGCGCGGGGAGCGCCTGCCACCGGAGGATGGAGACCTGAGCAGCAACTACAGCGTCGCCGGTTGGGGCCTCACCAGTCGCAGACACTTCCAGTCCTCCGCAGGTTATTTAACTGCTCTTATTGATGCATTGGATCTTGCCAGCAGTGATGAAAGAGAATTGCAGATGAGCCACAATATGCCATGCAAAGCATCTTTTCGGAAGAGCAATGCCGTGAATGGTACATGGAATGGGCGGCGGTCTCATTTGATGGTCTCTACAACAGCAGTGCCTCCTTCTGTGCAGGGAAAGAAGGCCAGAATACGGGACCGTATAAGGTTCAGTTTGATTCGCTCACTGTCGTACAAAGAACGCTGATGGAATTAGGGAGATTCTGGTGGTTCTCTAGTTTTGGAGGAAGAGGATGGGGCTCATGTATTGGTTGGCGTGGTTTCTTTTTCGCTGGGAAGGCTTCCATCCACCTTTACCAGGGTTAGTGCTAGCATCACATTGAGATTTGAAAACATGCCGTATAGTGTAGACAAAAATGTTGCCTAAATTCAGCATTTTTGACCGCGGAGCGGCCCGACGGGCCGCTCCGCGGTCTATAGAGGTTACTGAACTTTTGTCCTCAGGTATTGGCCTGGCGCGAGGGAGCAAAGCGACCGTCAGCGCCCAGGCCCTCTTTTCGACCCAGGTGTATGTTTTGAGGGTTAATGCTAGATCTTGAAATTGATAAGGGTTTTTCTCATGACATACGAATTCAATCGCTCTGATTCTTTTTTCATTGGAAAGAGCATCCTCGAATTAGTCTGTACTCGCGAGAAACTGCCATAAAGTTTACAATTTGGTGTAGAAAAATGCAAAACAAAGTGCCGTCCGAACTCCTTCCCTGCTGCTGCCCTGCTGCTGCCCTGCTGCCCTGCTGCTGCTTCGCATCTGCTAATGAACGAGAGTAGGTATTCAATTTATCCCCCCACCCCCTATCCGGTCCTTGGGCTTCAGGTATTCGTTTAAAACTCATAGCCCTTCAATTGACCAGTTTAGCATAGGCACCAGTGGTGTAGTGGTGTAAGCGGACCGGTGGCTGGTTGAAACTGGCAGGTTCGAATCCTTCTCGTGAATAAAGTTTATTTTTTGTATATTTGAAGTTGAGGAAAATAACTGGTACCATCGGCAAGCCAAAAGTAAAGATATTTTCTCCTGAAAACCGATTCCCTCGAGTTAATTTTTTTTTGCATGATTATTCACTTTCCAAACTTTAGTTTTTTTTAGCTAAATGGTGTCTTATTCGTTTATGCAAAAAAAAACAACAATTAGAAGAAAAAAATTAAAACAAGTCTTTTGTATGTTTAAAGTTGAGGAAATAAATGGTACCATCGGCAAGCCAAAAGTAAGCTCTTTTCTCCCAAAAAAAACAAATGCCCCGAATGTAAAGTCAAGGAAATTTCCCTACTACGAGTGGAATCTGCTGTGTCACCTGTATTTTGTTTGAGCGCGCATGAAAAGAGCTCTTGAACTGCGCGCGAAAACAAAATGCAGATGCCCCACAAGCAGATTTCCTTGACTTTACACTCGGGGCATTTGTTTTTTTTTTGGGAGAAAAGAGCTTACTTTCGGCTTGCCGATGGTACCATTTATATATATATCTTATTATATACGGGTGATGCTATTTTGGGGGGTGCCTCGGCGCCACCTGGATTCTTTACTTATCTTGGCATATGATAGCTTTATGTATGGCTTTTGACAAGTTATTCCATATTTTTTGGGGCGCGCAGTGTATGGGTAATGCTGAAAATATGAAATAATCGAAAACGTTTCCATTTTTGCGATTTTTGGCCATTTCTTGACTTTGAAACCCCATAACTCATCCAGTTTTTAACTTTTTCTGTCGGACTTTTTTTTGAATTAAAGGTACAAGAGTTTTGCTTTAAATCCATTGGTTAGTTTTCAAAGTTTTGAGTCAAATGTTTTTAAAAAAATGGATTGACTGATACCAATTTTTCGATTTTTGGCCTACCTAGGAGTCTGATGTATTTGGAATGAATCAAGTATTTCTTTAAGGCAAAGGTGACTCAGCGTTTGCCCAGGCTATGCGAATGATGTGCATTGACCTGAAATATTCTCAAGCATCTTTTGAGATCTTTGATCCTATCATGCTGTTTATAACATAATTATGTTTAAGGAATTTTTGAAGGGGCATTACTGGTCACATAACTTTAACTTTATCTGGTACCATCGGCAAGCCAAATATGGCTCTCTTTTCTCCAAAAATTAGGTGGCCGCGCGTAGCGCGGCCACTGACCTATTGGGCTGGCGCGAGGGAGCAAAGCGAACCGTCAGCGCCCAGCCCCTCTTTTCGACCTAGGTGTACGTTTTTGGGGTTATTGCTAGATCTCAATTTTGATAAGGCTGCTGCTCGTCACAGAAAGCTCCAATCGTTTTAATTCTTTTTGCAATGGAAAGAGCAACATCGAATTGACTATAGTTTATCTTTTGACTTTTGCCCAAAACTATTTATTTAACAATGAAAAACGCCAAAAACCATTTGTCCGAACTCCTCCTTCTTCTCCTTCTGCTCCTTCTGCTCCGCATCTATTCAATGGACGATAGTAGGTATTCATTTTTCCCCCACTCACCCCCTCCCGGGTCCTTGGGCCTCATGTATTGATATTTATTCATAAGTCTTCAGTTACACGTAGATCCACATGCACCAGTGGTGTAGTGGTCTAAGCGATTGTACAGCTGTGTGAATCTGGGAGGTTCGAATCCATCTTAGGCAATCAATTTTATTTTGGAAATTTTAAGATGAGAAAACAAGTGGTACCATCGGCAGGCCAAAATTAAAGCTCTTTTCTCCCAAAAATCAATTGCCCTAATCATATATCATGAAAAATTTCACAAAAATATGTTAATATGCCAAAAAATTTGCATTGTTTTTTATATTTTCGAATGTTTTCTTTTCATTACATCTTTAAAAAAGATTTTTTTCTTTATTATCTATTTTTATTTTGGAAATTTAAGTTGAGAAAACAACTGGTGCCATCAGCAGGCCAAATTTAAAGCTCTTTTCTCCCAAAAAACCATTGCCGTAAGTATATATCATGAAAATTGCACAAAAATATGTTAGTTTGCCAATAAATTTGCAATGTATTTGTGATTTTCAAATCTTTTCTTTTTGTTATATTTTTAAAATAAGTTTTTTTAATCTATTGTATATTTTTTTATCCAATAACCAACAATATAAAATGTTTATTTATACATTTTATACTATACTAAAAGTGGAAGAAATATCTGGTACCATCGGCAGGCCAAATGTGAATCTCTTTTCTCCAAAAAAGTCGATTAGCCTGAGTTTAAAGTCAAGGAAATACATTTTATACTAATGGAATCTGCTGCGTCATCTGCATTTTGTTTTTGGGCGCGCATGGAAAGAGACATTGAACTGCGCGCCAAAAACAAAATGCAACTGTCCAAGCAGCAGATTCCATTAGTATAAAATGTATTTCCTTGACTTTAAACTCAGGCTAATCGACTTTTTTGGAGAAAAGAGATTCACATTTGGCCTGCCGATGGTACCAGATATATTACTAGTATATATATATGTATGTCTGGAAATGCTGGCCCCGGGCGAATTCTCAACGGATCGGGACAAACTTTTTTTTTCCTGAAAGCTAATGCTATTTTAGGAAGATCTGGAGGGGTAGACCCGGTTTCTGAGCATTTGAAACATTACTTTTTTGGGTAGAAAGGTTTAAACATTGCAATATACAGTTTTTGCGCTGTAGCACCTGTAGTCTTGAGAATTGCACAGACAACTTGAGTTTTTTTGTTCACAAGTCATATATAACGATTCCAAATCTGTGCTTACTTTTGAAAATGGTCAAGAAACCACAGACTTGCTTTCTTGAGTGACAAACTTTCACGCATGACAATAGCATCAATAATTACTAGCAGCTGAACGGCTGATAATTGAACAGAACACTTGAGTTTTTTTGTTCACAAGTCGTATATAACGATTCCAAATCTGTGCTTACTTTTGAAAATGGTCGAGAAACCACAGACTTGCCCTCTTGAGTGACAAACTTTCATGCATGACAATAGCATCAATAATTACTAGCAGCTGAACCGCTGATAATTAAACAGAACACTTGAGTTTTTTTGTTCACAAGTCGTATATAACAATTCAAAATCTGTGCTTACTTTTGAAAATGGTTGAGAAACCACAGACTTGCCCTCTTGAATGACAAACTTTCACTCAAAGCAATGGCATCAATAATCAGTAACAGCTGAACGGCTGATAATTGAACAGAAGACTTTGGTTTTTTGATTCACAAGTCGTATTACTGAAATTGTGAATCTCCGCTTCAGTGTTTTTTCTCTCTTAGCTGGTTTCTTTATAATGCTTGTAATAAAGTTAGCTTGGGCATCAAGGTAATGAAATTTATTTTATTCATCTTATCATGAAACTAGCTTGGGCTCTAAGGCGATGAAATTAATTTTTAGACTCTTATCATGAAATTATACTTACAAAATTGTGAATGTCTAAAGAGCTAAGAGAGCCCAGAAAATGTTCACCATTGTTATGTTGCAGTTTTATGGCAGGTTAGAATAAAGCATGAAAAAGTTTAATTGATTAGCAGAAATATTCTGAGTCAAAATTTCCATATGCAAAAGTAATGTTGGTAGCAAAAACAAAAAACTAGCAAAATATAAAAAAATAATATTTTAAATAATATTTTTCGCTATAATGCATATTTCTTATCAATATTAATAAATGTTTAGTTTTTTAGCTCTATCTGAACAATCGTTCCAATGTAGGTTAAATTTTCTGGGCTCTCTTAGCTCTTTAGACATTCACAATTTTGTAAGTATAATTTCATGATAAGAGTCTAAAAATTAATTTCATCGCCTTAGAGCCCAAGCTAGTTTCATGATAAGATGAATAAAATAAATTTCATTACCTTGATGCCCAAGCTAACTTTATTACAAGCATTATAAAGAAACCAGCTAAGAGAGAAAAAACACTGAAGCGGAGATTCACAATTTCAGTAATTTCATCCAATTTGAACAGCCAAAGGCCAATAAAGAGCCTAATGCCCAATACCATGCATTGATGATGAGCGGCTTGTACACCACAGCCTGGCAGAAGCCCATGAAGACAATGTGTAAGCAAATGGACAACAGATTCGTAATCTACGCCCCCAATTTACCTATATGGTGCTGTTATTGAGGCCAAAAACCATTTAAAATGTCCCAAGACGAAGTTGATGATGAGCTGCTTGTACACCACAGCCTGGCAGAAGCCCATGAAGACAATGTGTAAGCAAATGGACAAAAGATTCGTAATTTATGCCCCAATTTACCTATATGGTGATGTTATTCAGGCCAAAAACCCCTTAAAATGCCCCAAGACGAAGTTGATGATGAGCTGCTTGTACACCATGGCCTGGTAGAAGCCCATGAAGACAATGTGTAAGCAAATGGACAAAAGATTCGTAATCTATGCCCCAATTTACCTATATGGTGTGGTTATTGAGGCCAAAAACCCCCTTAAAATGCCCCAAGACGAAGTTGATGATGAGCTGCTTGTACACCACGGCCTGGTAGAAGCCCATGAAGACAATGTGTAAGCAAATGGACAAAAGATTCGTAATCTACGCCCCAATTTACCTATATGGTGCTGTTATTGAGGCCAAAAACCCTTTAAAATGCCCCAAGACGAAGTTGATGATGAGCTGCTTGTACACCATGGCCTGGTAGAAGCCCATGAAGACCAGATTTGCACCTATGGTTGTTTACTATCAAATCGTATCTATTTTTCGAGCCGGTTTCATATCTAGACTCAAAATTAACTTAAACCATCGCCACTGGGCAGCATATCATTTTTAGGATCATTACAGTGCACCCTATAAGTCAAAAATGGTCAAAAATTTTTTTTCAAAAATTCAATGTTTTATATACAGGTTTTGTGTAGTTTTTTGCCAGAATACCGAATCTATCCTTGTTTTTTCCCTCCGAGCATCCTAAAAAAAATTATTCAAGATTTTCGATTTTTTTTGTAAGGGTCCCCCCTTACGTTCAATCGATTTTCCAACCTCAATTTCAGCATAAAGGAGGCCGAAAATCAAAATTCTGGAGGCACCATGCCACCCTCCAGGGTCGATATACTATAGTGACGTTGAGACTGGAGCCCCAGATATTGCCAATCCCCATGCCGAGCAGAACGTACGGCGCACGGCGCACGGCGGATGGCGGACGGATAACGGACGGACACTTTTTAAAAAGTTTTTTGGCCATAACTTGCCCAATTCTCAACCAAATTTGGCAAATTTTTTTTTAAATTAAAGCTCTGTGTCTGCTGCGTCCATTGAGCCTACTCACAGCTCTTTAACATGCCCAAGGAATTAATGGCATTGATTCATATTTTCAAAAGCCGTAATAGGGTTGGTCCTTGGCTAAGAGGGGACTGTGCTTACGCTCCGCTCGCACAGCCCCAATATAACGATTCCAAATCTGTGCTTACTTTTGAAAATGGTTGAGAAACCACAGACTTTTCCTTTTGAGATGCAATGTTCACCCTCACAGCAGAAATTTTCCTTAATTTATGGATTTTGCTACATGTAAAGGTGTAAGCGCTCCGCGGTCACCTATTGCGCTTTGCGCCATATACTTGTTTGTAAGTCATATTTACTTCACTGAATACTCAACATTGAATCACAAAATCATTAATAAAATCTGATAATTTTTACACAATTTTGACGCTTTTAACTATTTATGTTTCGTTTCCAACCTGAAAGGGAAAATGTGGAGAACAAAATTCAAAATTTATTTGAAATAATTTGGTTATTTGTCAGGTGTCTACATTTATGCCTCTTATTTCACAAGTCGTATATAACGATTCCAAATCTGTGCTTACTTTTGAAAATGGTTGAGAAACCACAGACTTTTCCTTTTGAGATGCAATGTTCACCCTCACAGCAGAAATTTTCCTTAATTTATGGATTTTGCTACATGTAAAGGTGTAAGCGCTCCGCGGTCACCTATTGCGCTTTGCGCCATATACTTGTTTGTAAGTCATATTTACTTCACTGAATACTCAACATTGAATCACAAAATCATTAATAAAATCTGATAATTTTTACACAATTTTGACGCTTTTAACTATTTATGTTTCGTTTCCAACCTGAAAGGGAAAATGTGGAGAACAAAATTCAAAATTTATTTGAAATAATTTGGTTATTTGTCAGGTGTCTACATTTATGCCTCTTATTCAGGATGCTGTCTGCAATTTCTCTTCTCTTAAGCGATATGCTACAGATTGTGGTAAGCATTTTGGCGATGATTTCGTTTCGTTACTGAAAAGAAGCTGGTCTAGAAGTGGACACAAATGAAGGGACAAAAGTAAGCATAACGACTGTGCCGGCGCCGCAGCAACCACGACAACGAGAAACAAAGATACCCCATGGTCACTTTCATCATTACTTTTTCTGTCAGTCTCAATAACTATCAACCTCTTTCTAAAAAGTATTCAGCAAGATTTGTTTAGAAAGAGTCTTGGTTGGTCTAAATGGGCCAAAAGCCTGTTTTGATTCAGGAAGGAAGGCGGAAGAGGACTGTCCAGCCGAAATTGGCGGTTAAAGAGCAGAGGGGGAGGCAGGGAGAGAGTGGAGGGAGTGAAATGATAGGCCAGGCAGTCTGTGTGGACCCCGCGTGCATCGGCGGCGGCAGCGGCTGCAACGCCGGCGGCCGCGGTCTCCTCTGCCGCTTCTGCAGCCACCTCAGGACAGCCAGCAGCCCCGAAGACCAGAGCAAAGACAGCTGCAGCCAGTGTCCGGCGGACATTGGAGGTATGAGTAGTAGCAGTAGCAGTTGAGGACTGAGGGTAGCCGGGGTGGAGGGAGAGAGGCCTGGGGTTGAGGGAAGGCGGTGTGCGAGGATGCGGAGTGTCGACGGGGTGGCCTTGGCTGCAACGCTGGTGGCAGAGGGGCCTTGTGCCGCTTCTGTGCCTACGCCAGTGAACAGGCCCGGCCCTGCGGTCGGGCAACACAAAGTACCCTTCAACCCCCAACTGCTTTATTGACACCAAGCAAATGGTTTGCAGCGCTGGAGAGCAGTGAAGCAAGCGACTGCCCATCCGCCATAGGCGGTCGGTCTCAGCTCAGCGCATTGCGCTAGAGAGTTGAGGAGAGGGAAAGAGCGGGGTAGGATATATAGGAGAGGCAGTGTGCGTGGACCCGGAGTGCAGGGGCGGCGGCCTGGGCTGCAATGCGGGGGGCAGCGGGGCCCTCTGCCGCTTCTGCGGGCTCATGAGGGCCGGCGGAGAGGAGCGGGAGAAGCGAGCAGCCCCCAAGCCCTGCCGCCAACGCAACTGCAGCTGGTCACAGCTGGCGGAGCACTGTCGTTGCCCGGCAGGCCAGCTCTGCTGTCTGGCAGGAGCCACAGCTCGCGGCCACTGCTCTCAAAGGCCTTGGCAGGCAAGTGCCTGCACCTGCGCCTGTCGTGTGCCCCTGGAGTTGCGGCAGAGGCTGGCTGTGAAAAGGCAGACGCTTACCTGCCAGACTCCAGTTCCTCGTCCACAGCCTCCCTGCGCTGTCCAGCCAAACAACGTCTCCTGGTCCTGTCCTTTGCTCCTCTTGTAGAGAGGCAAAGGAAGATGAGGGGACAGGGCGGGCTCTGGGCGTCGAACAGAAGCCTGTAAACGCGAGGATTGGTGGTGCCCGGAGGCCGTTGCCGGCTGGCGCCCCTCCAAGTTCCAATGCGGCGCCTCATTAGCCAGCCAGCCGTCTCTCTGTCCACTCCGTCGCCTCCAGGTCCCACTTTCTCTCACAGCTGATCCCCAACTGACAACACACCGCCGCCCAGGTTCGGCCTGCCAAGGAGCTGGCGGAATATAAGCCGGAGCCGTGGGCGCCGCAGCTGTCAGCCAACTCTTCCTACTGCACCGCCGAGGTGGACTGCCATGGGGTACTCCTCCTTCCCAGATGTCCAGGAGGGAATGGCTACTGCTCACCTCAGCTGAATTCGCCGGCGGAGTGTCTTGGCTGCTGCAACTGGGAGGCTGGGGCTGGGCAGTGCCGCTACTTCAACGACTCGGTTGCAGGAGGCGCCTGTACTCGCGTGCCGCCACGGTTGCCTTCAGCTTTCCCTTCGTCTGTCCTTGGCTGCATCTGGAGGTGGATGATGGCTGCAGGTGGAACTGGATCATCAGCAGCTGCGACAGCATGGGCGGTCTGGAGATGGGCGCAGCTTGCCTGCAGAATCCATTTTCCCGAGTGGACGTCCACTACGTGGCTGCTTACCAGCTTGCTCGCAATCAAAAGGTGCTAGCCTCCTAGTATGCGCCAAGAGAGGGACACGAAGGACAAGACAGGGCGATTATGTCTGGCGTCTCCGGCCAGACAGCAGCCTCAACTGGCAGGGCCATGAGGAGCTGGTGGACTGGAGCCGTCTGCCTACCGAGTACACCATCAATAACGGTCTTTACTTTGTACGGACTCTAAAAAGGTTGCTGTCCATAAAGAGGGCATATGCAGACAGTGGTCCAGTTCGCTCGTGCAGTGGCGGCGGCGGGGGCTGGAATGCAGCCTACTTCCCCTATCACTCGTCAGCTCTCCCTTCAAGTGAGCCAGAATTACTTCTGAATTGCTAGGCCCGGCCTAACTCTACCGGCCATGCTCTTCATTCTCTCCTACAAGCACTTTGACAACGCCGCCTGGTTTCTGCTCAACCAGCGCATACTGAACAATGGCCCTGCTACCCCCACCACCAAGTAGCCAGCATTCTGAGCCTCATCTGCCTCCTACCCCATCGCCACTTTCCAGAAGCATGACCAACTGCTGGGGCGAGGTGAGTGCCGGTGAGATTGATTTCTTGGAGCCGCCCAATCTCTTTCCCCGGCGCTTTCGAGACGAGCAAGGCTGGCGCACTCTTCGGTTCTCTCATTCCTCAACAGCTTCGGTGTGACAGAGACACAGGGCTCATTGCAGGCTGACCTCCTACAACGCCGCCAACCGCTGCTGGCCCTGCAGCCATGCCTTTGCCAACGGCTCTTTCAACCCTGCCGGTGAGTCTCCAATCTCCTCCCTTTCTCCAAGCTAGCCATTGTAGGATGCGGCGGCGCACCTGCGGACTCCTTCTACAAGGCGGCTGCGGAGACAAATAAAACGCAGGGGCACCTCTGGGCTGCCGTTGTGGACGCCCGCGGGACTACCCTCTACAAGGTCTCTCATCTCCTCTTTTCCTGCCCCCTGCCTCCTCCCTTGTCACAGTCAACAAGAGTCCACGCAGGACCCTGACTGGCCCGGTGTGAGCGGCAGGTGCAGCGCTGCGGAGCTGAGAAACCTGCACCCTTCCAGGCCCAGTCAGCAGCAGCCGTGCCAGGATTCAGCCTCCTCCTGCGCCATGTACCTCCCTGGTTGGGCGTTGGAGTTGGAGGGGCCAGTGAGCAGTCCTCGATGGGGTTTTTGCAGGGTGTGTGACGAAGGTAAGTGGGGCGATGATGCAGCTGACCGGCGGGGATGCGGCCAGGATTCCGCGCTGTTTCCAGTCGGACGCAGTCCTCCACACCACATGCAGCAGCAATTGGTGGAACCTCATGATGGACACCGGCCAGTGGCTCGTCAAAGAACCACGTCCCTTCCTCTATGCCTAGCACTTCTCCTAATTGTGCTGAATGCTGGAGCCTAACTTGCTGAGTGCTATTGTTCAGTATGTTCACTTTGCTTGCCCTCTACTCAGGTGATGGTTGATCAGGTGCCTAGGACGGGCTGAAGGTGGTGACCTTTCTGAAGAAAGCGTTGAAATGGCAAAATGTGTTGAATGAAAGGGCTCGGGAAATGCAGTGGTACTAAAAAATAGTGTATGATCTAACACCCCGCCCTCTCCACAGCCATCACTTTGGCCAATTTCCGGGTACAGGCGCAATAGGATATCAACCTTGTTTTACCTGCATGAACTTCCAGAGAAACCATAATTCAAAGGTCATTCTCTAGGGTACAGGGGGTCATAATGTGAACACCTAACTTTAGAGACTTATTGCTTCAGCTTCAGCCCATGAAAAGCTAAAAAGTTAAAATTTTTACTGAAAGTAGAGCCAACCCTGCTTAGTTAGTTAAGTGGCAAGATTTGATAGGCTCAATAAGGTGGTAATCCAGATTTTAAAATGAAATTTCTCCGATTCGAATGACTTTGTGCCACCATCCAAGGCAATTTAGTTCTCATCTCTGTGACAGCAGTCCATTCTCGTAGCCGGCATTCCCATCACACTGGGAGCTTTATCCAATGAGTTAACTTTCCAGACATAGGTGGGATAGAGTGTGTTGCAGTAGCGAAAAGAGTCCATCAGCGGAAGCGTACTGGGGTAGGGAGGATGAAATGAGGCAGTGAGAGTGCTGTGATCATTTGTTGAGTTCCTGGGAGAAGAGCTCCTGGGCGAGTTCTTTGGGAGCCTCCATGGCCCTGGCAGCAGCGCGTGCCATTCGCGCTGCAGGCAACGCCTCCACTCCCTGACCTGGATCAGCCAACCTTCCTTCCCTTTCCCTCTACAAGCTAATATCCAGGCTTCTACCTGCGTACTCGAAGACGGCGATGAAAAGCACTGTCAGTGCTATCCAATAGGCCAGCGAGACCTTAATCCAACAGTGGGCTCACTTATGGTCTTGTGAATTTGGACAGTGAATTACCAGACGCGAGGTGAAAGCCATGGGTCGTGCTTGAATTCTCGATAGACGAATTTCTCCCTGAAACTCCTCTGCCATCATTCGCTTGTCTACCCTATATATAGCAACTCTAGGGCAGTAAAAAGTGGGGGACTGCGGAGCAAACAGGTTAGAGGTGACTTTTCGGCGTATTTGGTGATGCAAAATGATACGAAGCGATGCGAATTCAGCGGATCCAAGACAAAAACAGTTTAATGTCCCCGAGTTCTGCAAAAAAGCCCTTTACTCAGCCAAAATAGTCCACGCAACCAGACTGCACTCAATCGGCAAAAGCCATGAAAGGTGAAGCAATGCTGTTTGCGACGCTCGGATTCATTTGGTGGGCTGTCAAAGTGCACATCCCTGGAGAGCAGCTCTGGGCTGAATACTTTCGATCTGAGTATGTCGGAAACAGTGTACAGGGTTATCCACCTAATAGGAATCGCTCACTTTGGGCAGCTGTAAAATGGCTTCTAGGATATCTGGGAATGATTTTCCAGTGGGAGCTTAAGATTTGAACCTTTTTTAATATTTCCACCAAAAATTGCAGGAAAACACCAAAAAATAGGTTCACAGCATGGTTTAGAAAGTTGGAACCAAAAAACGGAGGTGTCAAAAATTGAATGGAACTGATACGGAGCAGCTGGGCCACTCGGACGCCCAGCAGCAGGGCGGCGAGGCGCAGCTCCCCCTCTTCAACACAGAAGCAAGGTGGACCAATTGGCGGATGCTCTTGGGTATCCTGTGTTGAAGAGGGGGAGCTGCGCCTCGCCAACCTGCTGCTGGGCGTCCGAGTGGCCCAGCTGCTCCGTATCAGTTCCATTCAATTTTCGACACCTCCGTTTTTTGGTTCCAACTTTCTAAACCATGCTGTGAACCTATTTTTTGGAGTTTTCCTGCAATTTTTGGTGGAAATATTAAAAAAGGTTCAAATTTTAAGCTCCCACTGGAAAATCATTCTCAGATATCCTAGAAGCCATTTTACAGCTGCCCAAAGTGAGCGATTCCTATTAGGTGGATAACCCTGTAGATTAATTTGAACAACATTTTTTTTCAGAAATACAACTAAAGTTTTGGGCGACAGTTTCGTTGGAAATGAGTTCTGGCCGCTGGAAGAAAGGTTAAGATGTGATAATATAGATGGTTTTTAGAAGATCATTGGGTGTTTTTCCAGAATTCTTTGTGATCGTTCAAAAGTTTATGACGAGGAATCGGGATATCGCTTTCTGCCCAATCTCAAATGCTATCGTCGACTTTTGCATGGCATCATTCCGGCCTATGTTGAGGTGAACAATCTTTTACATTCCTCGGATTCCTCATAGTCTGGCGATAGTTCTCTAGCGGATTGGATAAATGTTAGTTTAAATATCATTAATTTCATCTTTATTTTGTAAAAAACAATTTTATAAAAAAAACAAAAAATATCTTTGATGGTTTTGAAACAGGTAATGAGCGAGCGTCCCTTGGTAGTGCGGCTTCCAAACACATTCACTAAGAAAGAAATGTCTGACTACGTGAAAATGGCCCAGGAACTTCGTTCTACACGTACTCCTGACTACGGACCTCACGATAATGCGTTAGTTATCATTCATTTTAAAACGCGAAGACTGCAAAACGACTCAAGATTTTACCATGCCAAAACAGTTGCTTAAAAATTTGGGCTGACACCTAGTTCCCCCCCCCAAGGCTAGGTCCTCCCCCAAGGCATTTTTTGAAAGTTACCCCCCATGAAAGTTCCCCCCCCCCATGAAAGTTCCCCCCCCCCCCAAGATTTTCACCTATACCCACACACCCTGCGCTAATGCGTCCCCTATTTGATACCGCAGTCTAAACAGGCAGTCTAAACAGGTGTCTTGGGGGGGGGGGAACTAGGCGTCAAAACTCTTGGGGGGGGGGGAAATAGTCGTGGAGTTCGACGACTAGTTCCCCCCCCCCAAGACTCAATTTCAACTATTTTCACCTAATTTCACCTAAAATTCGCCAAAGCCATATCAACTAGGGGACGAGTTAGCGCAGGGTGTATGTGGTAGGTAAAATCTTGGGGGGGAAACCTTCATGGGGGGGGAACTTTCATGAGGGGGGGAAACTTTCGGCTTATGACCAGAATCCCCCAAGCATTCTACCGGCCAACCAAACCCGTTTTTCAACAACCAAGAACCAACCAAGAGTTTTGCCCCCCCCCTAAAGGTTTTGCCCCCCCCCCAAATTTTGCCTTGTATTCTTGAGGTTATCAACTATGCAGCGGGTGTGTCTAAGCGCAAGATACAAACAAGAACAGTATATGAGTTTGGTGACCACTATCCCCCCCCAAATGCCACTTGGTGGGGGGATACTGGTCATCAATCAAGGGTTTTTGGCATTTGGGGGCAGTGTTGCACTCGGAAATTGGAAGGCCCAGATCGGAAATCGGAAGAATCGGAAGACCCTCGGATCGGAAATTATTTCCGAATCGGAAATTTTTTTCCCGGAAATTGTCGGATTTGGAAGAATCGGAAGAATCGGAAGAATCGGAAGAAATCGGAAGAATCGGAAGAATTTTTGTGAATTTCAGAATCTCAGAAATGCCTACCGGAAATGACTAAGAATTTTCCGATTCTTCCGATTTTCTTCCGATTTCAAAAATCGGAAATATTTTTAGGGATTTCCGACAGGAAGGGCCTTTTTTGCGCAGTTTAGCCCTGGTTGAGGGCCAGGATAGTGCAGTGTATGCATCTCGATGGAGGTGGGGGACAACTCCCCACTTATACCCAGGCTCCTAATGTTTTGAACCCCTCCCCCATATGCAATGTTATGACATAGGAAGCTCACTACCCAGCCTTCTAATGTTTCGAACCCCTCCCCCGTATGCAATGTTGTGACATAGGAAGCTCACTACCCAGCCTCCTAATGTTTCGAACCCCTCCCCCGTATGCAATGTTGTGACATAGGAAGCTCACTAACCAGCCTCCTAATGTTTCGAACCCCTCCCCCGTATGCAATGTTATGACATAGGAAGCTCACTACCCAGCCTTCTAATGTTTCGAACCCCTCCCCCGTATGCAATGTTGTGACATAGGAAGCTCACTACCCAGCCTCCTAATGTTTCGAACCCCTCCCCCGTATGCAATGTTGTGACATAGGAAGCTCACTACCCAGCCTCCTAATGTTTCGAACCCCTCCCCCGTATGCCACAGGGCTCCATAGAAAAAAAGACCATTCCTGTGCTTGCCTTTTGGCTGACACCAGTTCCCCCCATGGGATTCCCCCCAAGGGATGTTTTGAAAGTTTCCCCCCATGAAAGTTTCTCCCCTCATGAAAATCCACCCTCAAAGATTTTCACCGTTACCCACAAACCCTGCGCTAATGCATCCCCTAGTTGATACAGCAGTCTAAACAGGGAAATTTGTGTCTTGGGGGGGACTGGGCGTCAAAACTCTTGGGGGGGACTAGTCATCAATTTCGACGACTAGTTCCCCCCCCCCCTCCCCCAAGACTCAATTTCACCTATTTTCACCTAATTTCACCTTTGCCTAAGCCATATCAACTAGGGGATGAGTTAGCGCAGATTGTGTGTGGTAGGTAAAATCTTGGGGGGACCATCATGGGGGGGAACTTTCATGAGGGGGGGAAACGAGGTGTCAGCCCGCCTTTTTGCATTCTGATTGTGCTCTTGCTTACTATATCCCATCATCTTGCCTAAAATCATGTACTTTTCAACAGGAGGAAGGAGGAGGAGGGAGGCTCCTATGTTTGAGTTATCTTTACCCAGTCAGAGAAATTCATGACCAACACACTAGTTTGACTCATGGGAGGGCTGAGAGCCGAGCTAAATGGGCCACACAAGGGCCAAAATGCCTCAAGGTATCATGGTTGGTATCACTTTCAGATGCCTCCAAAGCCATCCCCCTGTCACAGAGGCAACGCAGAGGCATCGCAGAGGCATGCATGACCTTCACTGACAGCCAGAATAGGCAAAAAAGTACCCCCACATTTCTTAAATCTGAAATGGGACCTCCCTCGGATCGGAAATCGGAAGAATCTGAAATTTTTTTGAGCAAAGGGACTTGGGAATTAATCGGAATCGGAATCGGAATCGGAAATAATTTCCGAGTGCAACACTGTTTGGGGGGGGGGGGATACTGGTCACCAAAATCGATGACCAGGATCCCCCCCCCAAAGTGCAAAAACACCAAAATCGCCTTGAAAGCATGACCATACGTGCATGACATGCACTGTATACTTACTTGGGGGGGATAATTACGTGGGGGGGGGGATACTTACGTGGGGGGGTAGAATTTGGGGGGGGGGGGGTAGAAGCCTTGGGGGGGATTCTGGTCATAAGCCAAACTTTCTTTGGGGGGGGGGGGGGGGTCATCGCCATGGGGGGGGGGGGGAATTCCATGGGGGGGAAACTAGGTGTCAGCCAAAATTTGTCCCTTTTTGGCAAAATTCTATTCACTGAAATTGTGAATCGCCGATTCAGTGTTTTTCCCTTAGCATATTTCGGGGGTAAAAATTTCACGTACCACGTCGGGGGTAAAAATTTCGAGTTTTGGGGGTCGGGAGGGGAGAGGGTGCCAGACGTACCCACGTCAGGGGGAACTTCAGCAAAACCGGCAGCCTCAAATCTCGGCATTCCAGATACTCTCCGACAAGAACAGCAACCCAATTTCTCGTCAATCGCTCCCTGAGCCTAGCGGGCCTGGTGGAGCGGCGGATGGAGCTATTTGCGGGTGTAGACCTCAGCAGCAAGCATCGTCCACTCGCTGTAGCTCGCCTACTTCCCAATTGCAGTTGCTAATCAATTTTATTTGCAAAGGTCACCTTCTACACGCAGCCAGGAGATCAGCATGCCTTTCACAACGATTTCATCAGGACGGAGCCTTTGCCTACTCTGGCCGAAAGTCTCTGCGCCTGGCTACGCCACGACTTTCGCCGAACTCTTCTCCAACCATTGACCTTGTAACCTAAACTTATGCCTGTTATTTATGGAAAAGGCAAGCAATTTCTGAAGAGTTCTATATTTGCTGCCCATATGTCGGGCGAAAATGGACTATGATCTGAGGCGAGGTCGGCTGTTCTCCGCTCTGAATGCCAGTCGCCGCCTCTGGAAAATTCTGACAACTGGATCATCTGGACAGCAGAGGCCGCTGCAAGACGGGAACAACAGGATTCTGCAGCTGCTGGCTGTGGTGGAGAAGCCGGAGAGCGGAGGCCGACTCATCTTCCCATTCCTTCACTTTGCCGTTAAGTTTATTGCCTATTCCAGCATTTGCTGCCGTCATCGGAATGTATAAATCAGGGCCATGCTGCTGTATGTTTGAGAGGCTGCAATGTTTAGGAAGAGGCTCAATCTTTCAGTACTGGGCAGAGGTTGGAGATATGCTGCTGTTCGCGATCACAAAGCCGGATGGGTCGAATGATTTTCTCCACTCCCACGCTGCCTGCCCAGTCATTAGCGGCAGCAAAGTTTACCTTGAATGCTGAAGCAACCTTCTCAATCTTTTTGTTTGCTCCAGATTTTGACCACACTGCAGCCTTTTGAACGCGGCCAAGAACTTCTGGTCAAATGCCCTGCCTTTAACCGTCATGTCCACCGTCCTGTTCAACACTACGACCTCAGCGTATGCTTTTATTGCCCAATTGAAATGAGGAGTATACTCTTTTTCAGAGCTTTACATCGGGTGCGTTGGCAAATCTCTTCTAAAGGCAGGTGAAATAAGTACGAAACAAAAAGTGCGTTAGAGATTGGAATAATTACAAGCGAAAGAATGAAGCTGTAGTACGCTTACTTGAGTTTGAGGAATTGCCGCTAAGAGGCCGTCATCGCTTTTAGATTGGATTCTGATGTTTGTTGTCACGTTGTTGGTTCTCTTCATTGATTTTAATTTATATAATCTTTTTTCAAATTTTGTTGTGAAAATCATTTTTATCATTTTTGAATGGCTAGAATGGTTTTCTTCCGTGTCTTTTAAGACGGCTAAAGTTTCAAATAACCACACAAGCAGGCTTGAAGACAAAGTATTGCCCATTTTGTAAACTTGTGTTATTAATTTCCCAAACCTTTCAACCTATTATTCTCCGCTCTCCCAATTGCAAAAACCACCCAAAAAGCCAGTCAAACGCAATAGATGCAAAGAATCAACAGCGAAAACCGCTCATTAAATCATCCATGCATGGGCAGCTGCAGCGTACATTCCCATTCCCTTTCATGTCTCTTTCGGACGCCTCCCTTTGATAGCAGAAGCACTCAGGAGGCAGCAGGGCTGAGGGGAAATGATGCGCTGGTGAGGAGGACAGGGGGGGAATGTCGCAGAAGCAGCCCCGGCACAATAGGCGCCATAGTAGGTACTCACTACCTACACACAAGGCCCCCAGCAAGCCGCCCAGCGCACATCTATCGAGCGCGTGCTTTCCCTGCCAGGTCCCCCTATTTTCGGCCGCCGTAGCTGCCAAACAGCGCCTCTTTTTCACCAGCCTCAGATCCGCCCCTTTTTCATCCTCCTCCCCCCTGCTACTCCAAGCCCCCACCGACCTCCGAAGAAAACTTCGCCACTTTTTTCTCTCTCTGACACGGCTCGGTTGCTGGGTGGTGGAGGAAATGCAAGAGTGGGCGATTGCAGGAGCATTTGCTGGCTGGCGGTGTGTCGCAGTGCTGTGTTGTCTGCGCAGCAAGCCACTCAGCAGGCGTCCCCGACTATTGACGCGTTGGTCGCCTTTCTCTCCTCCTCAGGCTTCTCGCACCTGCGGACAAGTGGCCTGCTGCTGCCTCCCTGCCTGACCCCTGGAAACTGGTTCTCCGACGCCTCGCCCCACTCCCACCTCCTCCAATTGACTCTCAGCAAACGCTCGGCGCATATTTATTCACCGCCATCTGCGCCTTTTCTCACTGCCGCTCTGAACACAGCTTTGTTTTGCCATGCGTTCAGGTGAGTTTTTCTGCCTCAGTTTTTGTGAGCGGTGACGATTAATTTTGATTCCCGGTTCAATTCATTCAGTTAAATTAGCCTAATTGAGCAGTGCCATCGGGGAAAGATTGTTATTTTGCTAAATCAATAGTTGGTAGAAGAAATGTGATGAGAATAAGAGCAATTTACAGGCAGTAGCAGATGACGATGGGGCAGAGGGTGTCCGGCGGCCTCCTACACGGCTCAGAGCAGGCCAACGGCCACCTCCCCTCCCGACCCCTCCACCAACCCTTCAGCCCTCCTGCCCACTCCGCCCAACCCAGCACCTCCCAGCCCCAGCCTCAACAGCCCCAGCCCCCGCCCCAGCCCCCGCTCCAAACATCGCCCCTCTCCCCGCCCCAGGGCTACCAGCTCGTCTCCACCGCCCTTGCACGGTCTAGCCTCTCTCAAACCGCGCTGTCAATTCATCGAAACTAGTCCGGTTTGCAGTGGGCTCCATGGTGCCCCCACAGTGGTTGCAGAGGACGAATGCTACGTTCGACCCACCCGCCTGGACCTAATCCTTTCCCAGCCGCCGCCGCCCAAAGAGGTGCGGCAGGGAATTCTTATGGTCAATGATTGGGCTTAGGGTGAAGATTGGGTAGGTGATGGAGGCGCATAGTTGGAACCCGGAGGATCGGAGCCTGAACATCTTCGTGAAGGACGACGACAAGCTGACCTTCCATCGGCACCCGGTGGCCCAGAGCACGGACTGCATACGCGGCCGCGTCGGCTATTCCCACGGCTTCCACGTCTGGGAGACCACCTGGTCCAGTCGTCAAAGGTACTTACCACCTACTTACTCAATTCTTTTATGTTTCACACTTAGCATGAAGTTGCAAAATGTTTCTCGTAGTCGATTTTGTTACGTCTCTCAGGAGTTTACTTGCACATTATGGGACTATCGTGAATGTGAGTGGTCATAACTTGTACACAGTCCCTTTGGTGAAAGTAAACTTACAAATGCTCTGTCAACTTGCAGAGGCACTCATGCTGTGGTTGGCGTTGGAACGTCGGCTGCTCCACTGCACGCAGTTGGCTACTCGGGGCTGGTGGGCGCCACGGCAGACTCCTGGGGCTGGGACCTGGGCAGGGCCAAGCTGAAGCACGACGACCGGAACTCCGCATCCATCGCTTATCCTGCACCCGGCCTCCTGTCCGACGACTGGGAAGTCCCCGACTCCTTCCTCACCATCCTCGTTTGTCCTCTTCCTGTCCTTTGGCACTCATGCTGTGGTTGGCGTTGGAACGTCGGCTGCTCCACTGCACGCAGTTGGCTACTCGGGGCTGGTGGGCGCCACGGTAGACTCCTGGGGCTGGGACCTGGGCAGGGCCAAGCTGAAGCACGACGACCGGAACTCCGCATCCATCGCTTATCCTGCACCCGGCCTCCTGTCCGACGACTGGGAAGTCCCCGACTCCTTCCTCACCATCCTCGTTTGTCCTCTTCCTGTCCTTTGGCACTCATGCTGTGGTTGGCGTTGGAACGTCGGCTGCTCCACTGCACGCAGTTGGCTACTCGGGGCTGGTGGGCGCCACGGCAGACTCCTGGGGCTGGGACCTGGGCAGGGCCAAGCTGAAGCACGACGACCGGAACTCCGCATCCATCGCTTATCCTGCACCCGGCCTCCTGTCCGACGACTGGGAAGTCCCCGACTCCTTCCTCACCATCCTCGTTTGTCCTCTTCCTGTCCTTTGGCACTCATGCTGTGGTTGGCGTTGGAACGTCGGCTGCTCCACTGCACGCAGTTGGCTACTCGGGGCTGGTGGGCGCCACGGCAGACTCCTGGGGCTGGGACCTGGGCAGGGCCAAGCTGAAGCACGACGACCGGAACTCCGCATCCATCGCTTATCCTGCACCCGGCCTCCTGTCCGACGACTGGGAAGTCCCCGACTCCTTCCTCACCATCCTCGTTTGTCCTCTTCCTGTCCTTTGGCACTCATGCTGTGGTTGGCGTTGGAATGTCGGCTGCTCCACTGCACGCAGTTGGCTACTCGGGGCTGGTGGGCGCCACGGCAGACTCCTGGGGCTGGGACCTGGGCAGGGCCAAGCTGAAGCACGACGACCGGAACTCCGCATCCATCGCTTATCCTGCACCCGGCCTCCTGTCCGACGACTGGGAAGTCCCCGACTCCTTCCTCACCATCCTCGTTTGTCCTCTTCCTGTCCTTTGGCACTCATGCTGTGGTTGGCGTTGGAACGTCGGCTGCTCCACTGCACGCAGTTGGCTACTCGGGGCTGGTGGGCGCCACGGCAGACTCCTGGGGCTGGGACCTGGGCAGGGCCAAGCTGAAGCACGACGACCGGAACTCCGCATCCATCGCTTATCCTGCACCCGGCCTCCTGTCCGACGACTGGGAAGTCCCCGACTCCTTCCTCACCATCCTCGTTTGTCCTCTTCCTGTCCTTTGGCACTCATGCTGTGGTTGGCGTTGGAACGTCGGCTGCTCCACTGCACGCAGTTGGCTACTCGGGGCTGGTGGGCGCCACGGCAGACTCCTGGGGCTGGGACCTGGGCAGGGCCAAGCTGAAGCACGACGACCGGAACTCCGCATCCATCGCTTATCCTGCACCCGGCCTCCTGTCCGACGACTGGGAAGTCCCCGACTCCTTCCTCACCATCCTCGTTTGTCCTCTTCCTGTCCTTTGGCACTCATGCTGTGGTTGGCGTTGGAACGTCGGCTGCTCCACTGCACGCAGTTGGCTACTCGGGGCTGGTGGGCGCCACGGCAGACTCCTGGGGCTGGGACCTGGGCAGGGCCAAGCTGAAGCACGACGACCGGAACTCCGCATCCATCGCTTATCCTGCACCCGGCCTCCTGTCCGACGACTGGGAAGTCCCCGACTCCTTCCTCACCATCCTCGTTTGTCCTCTTCCTGTCCTTTGGCACTCATGCTGTGGTTGGCGTTGGAACGTCGGCTGCTCCACTGCACGCAGTTGGCTACTCGGGGCTGGTGGGCGCCACGGCAGACTCCTGGGGCTGGGACCTGGGCAGGGCCAAGCTGAAGCACGACGACCGGAACTCCGCATCCATCGCTTATCCTGCACCCGGCCTCCTGTCCGACGACTGGGAAGTCCCCGACTCCTTCCTCACCATCCTCGTTTGTCCTCTTCCTGTCCTTTGGCACTCATGCTGTGGTTGGCGTTGGAACGTCGGCTGCTCCACTGCACGCAGTTGGCTACTCGGGGCTGGTGGGCGCCACGGCAGACTCCTGGGGCTGGGACCTGGGCAGGGCCAAGCTGAAGCACGACGACCGGAACTCCGCATCCATCGCTTATCCTGCACCCGGCCTCCTGTCCGACGACTGGGAAGTCCCCGACTCCTTCCTCACCATCCTCGTTTGTCCTCTTCCTGTCCTTTGGCACTCATGCTGTGGTTGGCGTTGGAACGTCGGCTGCTCCACTGCACGCAGTTGGCTACTCGGGGCTGGTGGGCGCCACGGCAGACTCCTGGGGCTGGGACCTGGGCAGGGCCAAGCTGAAGCACGACGACCGGAACTCCGCATCCATCGCTTATCCTGCACCCGGCCTCCTGTCCGACGACTGGGAAGTCCCCGACTCCTTCCTCACCATCCTCGTTTGTCCTCTTCCTGTCCTTTGGCACTCATGCTGTGGTTGGCGTTGGAACGTCGGCTGCTCCACTGCACGCAGTTGGCTACTCGGGGCTGGTGGGCGCCACGGCAGACTCCTGGGGCTGGGACCTGGGCAGGGCCAAGCTGAAGCACGACGACCGGAACTCCGCATCCATCGCTTATCCTGCACCCGGCCTCCTGTCCGACGACTGGGAAGTCCCCGACTCCTTCCTCACCATCCTCGTTTGTCCTCTTCCTGTCCTTTGGCACTCATGCTGTGGTTGGCGTTGGAACGTCGGCTGCTCCACTGCACGCAGTTGGCTGACTCGGGGGTGGTGGGCGCCACGGCAGCCTCCTGGGGGGGGGGCCCGGGCAGGGCCAGCCACGCACCCCGGAACTCCGCATCCATCCTCCCCCTGTCCTGCACCCGGCCTCCTGACTGACCCAAACACACCCCCTCCACCTATCCCCTCCCCCCCCCCTCTTCCTTTCCTTCCCTCCACCCCCCCCCACACACTCGCTTATCCTGCACCCGGCCTCCTGTCCACACTGGGCCCCCCCCTCCTCCCACCATCCTCGTTTGTCCTCTTCCTGTCCTTTGGCACTCATGCTGTGGTTGGCGTTGGAACGTCGGCTGCTCCACTGCACGCAGTTGGCTACTCGGGGCTGGTGGGCGCCACGGCAGACTCCTGGGGCTGGGACCTGGGCAGGGCCAAGCTGAAGCACGACGACCGGAACTCCGCATCCATCGCTTATCCTGCACCCGGCCTCCTGTCCGACGACTGGGAAGTCCCCGACTCCTTCCTCACCATCCTCGTTTGTCCTCTTCCTGTCCTTTGGCACTCATGCTGTGGTTGGCGTTGGAACGTCGGCTGCTCCACTGCACGCAGTTGGCTACTCGGGGCTGGTGGGCGCCACGGCAGACTCCTGGGGCTGGGACCTGGGCAGGGCCAAGCTGAAGCACGACGACCGGAACTCCGCATCCATCGCTTATCCTGCACCCGGCCTCCTGTCCGACGACTGGGAAGTCCCCGACTCCTTCCTCACCATCCTCGTTTGTCCTCTTCCTGTCCTTTGGCACTCATGCTGTGGTTGGCGTTGGAACGTCGGCTGCTCCACTGCACGCAGTTGGCTACTCGGGGCTGGTGGGCGCCACGGCAGACTCCTGGGGCTGGGACCTGGGCAGGGCCAAGCTGAAGCACGACGACCGGAACTCCGCATCCATCGCTTATCCTGCACCCGGCCTCCTGTCCGACGACTGGGAAGTCCCCGACTCCTTCCTCACCATCCTCGTTTGTCCTCTTCCTGTCCTTTGGCACTCATGCTGTGGTTGGCGTTGGAACGTCGGCTGCTCCACTGCACGCAGTTGGCTACTCGGGGCTGGTGGGCGCCACGGCAGACTCCTGGGGCTGGGACCTGGGCAGGGCCAAGCTGAAGCACGACGACCGGAACTCCGCATCCATCGCTTATCCTGCACCCGGCCTCCTGTCCGACGACTGGGAAGTCCCCGACTCCTTCCTCACCATCCTCGTTTGTCCTCTTCCTGTCCTTTGGCACTCATGCTGTGGTTGGCGTTGGAACGTCGGCTGCTCCACTGCCCCCCACTTGGCTGCACGCAGTTGGCTACTCGGGGCTGGTGGGCGCCACGGCAGACTCCTGGGGCTGGGACCTGGGCAGGGCCAAGCTGAAGCACGACGACCGGAACTCCGCATCCATCGCTTATCCTGCACCCGGCCTCCTGTCCGACGACTGGGAAGTCCCCGACTCCTTCCTCACCATCCTCCGGTCGCCATCGCCTCGCCGCCATCCACCAACTCGCCCTCCCTCCCGCCCTCAAGGCCTACCTCCTCTACCAATAGCCCCTTCTGGTGTTCCCCAGCCCACTCTTTGCTCTCTCTCACCTCAACTACGCCTGGCAGGAGCTTTCGGTTCCCTCTTTCCCAGCTTCGGCTAGCTTTCACTGCTTCCCAGTCTATGCACCAGGGGATTCCTGCACCTTCCCAATATGACCCAGCATCAGAATAGTCTGGGCGATTGGTTGACCGATTTCTGAGGACTCCCTTTTGGCCTGTCAACCAACACTGCACAAAGTTTTGCTTCTAGTCACTCGCTTCGGCTCTTTCTCTATCCCCTTTCGGTTTGGACGCTTTACCAACGCCAACCTGGCCTAGCTTAGTCCTCTGTGCCCAGCAGTAACTCTCACTGCTTGCGTTTCGCCTTTCCTTTGACTTCTTTCCTTTGACCACTCTGTGTCAGGCTGCACAAATTTGCTCCAGCAGACTCAGCATCTGCCCTGGGGCCAGTGCTTGTTTCGTCACTTTTCATCCAGCAAGACTGGCGTAGGCTGGAATTGTGTTGACTTTTTGGTGCCAAGTGATCCGCAATTTTCCAGCTACAAATCCGTTTGCCAACTTCTAGATATTGATTGGTCTTGGCGCACAAACACGTTCCATCAACCTTTTGCTCTTTGTACAGACTGCGTGCTGTTGTGCTCAATTAAAATTGACTGGCTTGACAACAAGGGATAATTTGCTTGCTCTTCCAGACTAGGCATAATCATTCCAGAAACAGCAGATACAGCAGAGGTGAATGCAACCGAATGAAATGAAACCGTTGGCGCCCTGAAAACTCGTATACATCAATTATATTTATTCATTTATGGGATAAGTGGTGATGAAAAACACATATATTTGGCCCCATATTTCGATGTGCAAAGCGGCGTACAGATAGTTCAGGCTTGGTTTCACGGTAAATAGGCACACAGCTCGCAAAAAAAAGCTCAGGCTATACAGCAGTGATCGCAGAACCGGGTTGCAATATTAGCAGCAGCAGAAAATTTATGAATCCAAAAGTATTGGGCGTTGGGGGCGCGAAGAGTGAGCAGCGACTTTTGACCATCCCAATCATTTCACATCCAGCCACTGACGGCGTATTCTGGTTGGAGGTGAAGCAGGGGATGAAGGAGGGGGAAGTTGAAAGAGTAGGCGGGCCTGGTCATATTCTGGCGTTGATGAGGTACTTGCAGCAGTGGGTGAGTAGGGCTCTGTCGTGTCCGTTGGCAGGGCTGCCGCCGCGCCCCTCCCGCGTGTAGATGTCCAGCCCGTACTGCCCGTCCTCCGGGAAGCTCAGTCGGAACTGCACTTGGTCGCCTTTCACCTGCAATCATCCATGCATCTTCTCAAGAAGAGAAGGAGGAAGAGAAGTGGGAGGCTGTGAAGAAGGGGGGAATAGTAGAGTACCTGATGCTGGACGAACTGCTGAAGGCGTCGATCTTCGGTGGCGTTTCGATGGAGGGCGGCGACGAACTCGACGAGGGGGCGGGACATGCGGAAGCGGAGGTCCAGCTGGCGGACGGCGTTGATGATCGCCTCCTCGTGGCTCAGCGGAATTAAACCGAACATCCTTCAACCATCCTTGCTCCTTGGACTCAATCACTTTCTCATTCACTGGAATGAAAAAGAAGATGGTTTTGTGATCAGCATTCAAAATACAGCAAAAAGCTAGTTGGTCAAGCTGATGGTATGATTTGAAGTTCGCAAGCGATGTTTGAACAAGGACTGGAAATAGCGAATACCTGAAGGCCTTGGCAGGACCCCATTCGCCACTGGCACACTCGGGCAGAGGGACCATGATGACGGACAAGGAGTCGCAGATGACGCGCAGCTTGCACACCGATTTGAACTTCATGGACTGGCCTGGTGCGGGAATGAGCAGTGAGTGGAGGATGTTGGATGGAAAGGGAAGGGCAGACAAACCAGAGAGGTACTCCCCGGCGGTGACAGCGTTGGCGAAGATGTCGAGGAGAAAATTGTCCCGACTCGGCGTGTGCACTCGGAACACCACCGAGTTGCCCACCACGGATTGCATCACGAACCGCTTTAGACTCACTCCCTGCACCAGGTTGAGAGTGAGCTGGTGTAGTGGGAGGTGGACAAGTGTAGCAAGACCTTGTGCGTGGTCTCCTCAGAGTCGTAGAAGCGAAGGTTGTAGTGGAAGATGAGGTTAGCGATGTTGTCCGGGGCCATCTGGATGGCCACCGTGCCAGCCCCCGTCTTGTCCGCGTACACCTGAGGGAATGTACTCTAATGTTGTCTAATGGTGGATAAAGACATGGGAGCATACAGTGGCTCTGAGGTTGGGATCGGCGAAGCTGAGTCCGTAGCGGAAGAAGAGGGAGCGAACGAAGGGCAGGTCCTCGAATTCACGCAGGCTGATGCTCCGCTTCAGCAGTTGCCACTCCGCCTACAGATGCCACCAGCGAGCTATATATAAATACACCTCCATGATGCCACCCATAGGTTTCAAGAGGCTCAAAAGAGGGGAGGAAAGGAAGCGAGACCTGAGCTGGCCAGAACTCGTAGAT
Source organism: Ptycholaimellus sp. GST1_10 (assembly GCA_030248095.1). Classification (NCBI taxonomy): domain Eukaryota; kingdom Metazoa; phylum Nematoda; class Chromadorea; order Chromadorida; family Chromadoridae; genus Ptycholaimellus; species Ptycholaimellus sp. GST1_10. The sequence continues at coordinate 89,245 of JASANA010005481.1, forward strand.
GAACTCCTCCGGGTCCGTCATGAAGTAATGGTCGTCGTACTCGTAGCGCAGGTTCTCGCTGCGACCATTCCCATTCACGTGACCGTGTCCATTGGCCTGCCCGTCCTTGGCGTTGACGAGGTGTCTTGCGCCCCAGTTGCACTGCACGAAGCGCCAGGAGCCGTCCAGGAAGACTGCGTTCCAGGTGTTCCGGAAGCGGGAATCCGTGAACGCCATCCCCGGCTGGTACCCCGCCGATTTGCTGTACCCTACAATTACAAACATTCTGCTCAGCTCATTTTACTTCTATACATTTACACAGTTTTTATCCACAATTACTGTGGCATTTGGTTCCATTATCGATGAATCATGATATGGTTTCACAATTTGCTGAAGTTGGACAATTTAGCGGTATGTTTTTGATGAAATCAAAATTTGAAAGCATGACAGCATAAGACTGACACTGAAAGCCTTATAGAGCTAACAGCTAATATAGAGTCAATGGCTGAAGCTAACCTTTGATGACGACGCAGTGAAGGCCAGCATATGCACATAGCCGCTTGAAGAGGACGTGATAGGACTCGGTGCCGTATTTGATGCCTCTGAGAAGGCCCATGGGACTGTTGGGATCCGAGGCCTCGAACTCCATCAGGTTCAGGTTCTTCACCGTCACCCATCGATAGATTGCTCTTCAATCCACCCATCCTTCATCCTTCTCCTTCATCCTTCTGCCCAGCCCTCACCTGGCCTTCTCCACGTCGCTGCGGGAGTTGGAGGTGAGGGCGTGGATGAGCTCCGTGAAGGTCTGCTGCTCCGACTGGGCCACCTCCAACCCTTTCCTCCCTCCCTCAGCAATCTTCAATCTATGGGCAGAAGGAGGATGCTGACGGAGATGGCAGTCTGGTCGACGGCTGTGAATACGCTGGCATCGCTGTAGATGTCCCGCTTCCGACACTCCGGGGGGCAGGGCGGCGGCGGCGTGGACGGATAGCTCCCGGTGCTTCCCGTCTCCGACGTCGTCTGCAATGCCTCTTTCATCTCTACCAGTTTGTAGTCTATCAGTTGCTCCGAAAAAGAGGTGGAAAAGAAGAGTGATAGGGTCGGAGAGAGATGAGAGAAAGGGAACTGCGCGATCACCAAGAGCCCTCCCCCAGCACCCTGTGGCCTTTCAGGTAACGATAAGCAGGCGGGTGGGCGCGGCACCGGCCTCATGATAGTCCCCCGTGTCCACGCTCAGAGGTGTTGTTAGCGAGACTGCCTCCTTCACGCATAATGTTTTTTTAGACCATACTTCAGGCTAATGCTCATTTCTCGTCCCTACTGTAATCTACATCCATAAAAGGGGTCATGCCAGTGGGAACCTTGGTCTCGAGTCGGACCTGGCGAAAGAGGTTGAGCATTTCGGCGGCCTGTTGGTCGACCATTTCGGCAGTCTTGTGCCGCATCTGCTCCTTTCGCCGGGCATGCATCGTCTCCCTCTTCGTGTCCCTGGATGAGGAGGTGGCTGAGGTTGATGGAGGGAGGTGGGATGAGAAGAGGGAAAAGAAGGGAACCGTTTGACGGTGAGCTGTCGAATGATCTCCTCCTTGGCCTTGCTGGGCGGCTCCCGTTCATAGCGGGCGGCCAGGTCTTGCAGGGCTCGCTCCCATTCCTCCTGCATTACCATTCATGTCTCCTCCGTTCACATTTCTGCCTATTTTTTAACCCCCCCGGGCAACAACCCCCCAAACACACCACCGCACCACACCCACACAAAAAAAAAAAAAAAAAACAAAACCCAAAACAAACAAAAAGACAAACAGACACAATTTCAAAACCAACAAATTCAAAAACCCACAAAAAAAAAAAAAAAAAAAAAAAAAAAAAAAATATAAAAAAAAAAAAAAAAAAAAAATATATTATTAAAAAAAAAAAAAAAAAAAAAACACTAAAAACCAATAACAAAAAATTATAAAATGGAAACGAACTTATTGTGAAAATTTAAAGATGGAAAGAAACATATTGCAGAGGCTGCGACTTGATGCTCACAAGCTTAGGTGGAGCATAAGAGAAGATGAAGGGGGGACCTTGGTCTCTTCAGAGATGCGCTTTTCCTCCAATGCTCGTTGCTCCTCGAAGGTCTGGTAAAGGTCGTCCTCCTGGAGTCGGTGTTCCAGCTCCAGCCTCGTCTGCTCATCGTAGTCCTGCATTTACCCTCATCTTAGCTTTCTCCACACATCCTATGAAGGAAGAGGAAAAGGTACAATGACGTAGCGGGCGCCGGGGTGCTGGATCTTGGGATAGGGTTTCTGGATCTGCTGGGCCTTGAGGGCGTGACTGATTTTCATGTCCCCGATCTCCCCGTTCTGGCCCTGACCGCCCGCCGGGGAGCGAGGGCCTTCCGAGGAGTGCGGACTCAGGGAGCTCCCGTTCCCGTTCACCACTCCGTTCACCAGGTTCGACCTGTACCACCCAAAGTCTTCGCCTGACATGAAGATAAATTGGGGAAGACAACCGATGGGGGATTGGATCATGGGGCCCAGCCTGTGGGACGTGGCTCTGGCAGTAGATTTCGCGATCGTGGGTGTCGTTGCGGTTGTTGCAGTAGGAGCGGAGGCTGAGTCGAGTGCCGCACACGTAGCACTTGAAGCAGCCGTTGTGGAAGAACGTTCCGTCCTTCAGCGGACCCACCTACAACTTCCATTCATCCACCAATCAATTCGACAAGATGATGTTAGAATGATTCATCGTGATTCATGACAATATTTGAGTTAAATACATTGTTGTCCTCAATTGATTTGTCAGGGCAATTTTTAAAATCTCAATATCTGAAATGCTAAATCAGGAGTTAGAAAGTAAGCGGAACCTTATCGGTGGGGTAGACCTGCTTGCCGCATCGATGACAGAAATCCTTGACCATGGCTGGTAGGGTGTAGGAGGGTAGGATGGGCTGTGAGGGAGGGTGTGGAGGAGGCTAGGAGAAGGAGCACTGCTGCCGCAACTCCATGCGCAGAGGAGGAGTGGCGATGATGGCTGGAAGCGAAAGGACCGGTCCCTTTGCTCTTCTCCCAGGAAGCGCGACACGCGTGCCTCCCCGAATCATGCCCCCCAATCGCCCAATCACACGCCACAGCAAAGCGACTCAAACCCTCCGCTTTCACCTCACCAGCACCTGTCTATTCCCAGGTTCCCCATCTTCCGCCTATCTCGTTGCCTATCACCTGACTGGGTCGGAACAACGGGGAGAATAGATAATGCACTCTATTCAATGAAACGGCGAAAGAAAAGCATATTTGGGGTGAAAAGAGAAAGGGGATGGGATGTGATGGGAAAAGAAGCGGGCAGAGCGGGTGGGCTGGCAGGAGTCCCAGAGAGTCTGCGATAGGGAGGATGGCCGCGATGTGTAGTAGTGTGGGAAGGGCATGGGGCAGCGCAGTGCAGAGAGAGAGAGAGAGCGAGGGGGGCATTATTTAGGGTGACATTGGAGACCTGGGCAGAGAAGAGTCCAGGAGGGGCCCAAATCCTTCAATTGTCCTCCCATGTCTCTCTGGCCTGACCCTCAGCGCCCTCCACAATCCCTCACACCCTCCTCTACACCATGCCTCCTCACCCACCGCCACACCCACCCCGTCAGGCTCAGCTAACCAACTCCTTCAACCAACCAACAACACACCCCCAGCTCCTCTTCCAAGCACACTGCCTGCTTGCGTGGCCACCGTTCAGTGAAGCCATTCATGCCTTCTAGATTCTCTAACCATTCTAGTCAGCAGGCTCTTTTTCAGCAAACTGGTTTTGTGCCATAGTGTTTATTCTATTAACTACACTTGCCGACTAACTAGCTTCCGTAGAAAGAAAATAACCAAAAAGCAAGAAATGAGTTAATTTAGAGCGTAATGATTATAGATCAAAGCAAAAAAAAGATCAAAAAGGCTTCGCTGAGAGGAGAGGAAGAAGAGAGATAGGAGCTATAGATAGCCGTCCAGATGGATTTGGCAATAAGGGATTGGTGACAAAGCGATCCATTGGAGGAGTCTGGAATTCGCTGGGAAAGTCTGCAAATTTGCACTCCCGCCTCCACTATTGCGGGAAGGGGTTGGAGGGAGGGAAGAGAGGGAGGGAAAGACATGGGGGGACCCCGTCCACGAGCTCTTCACATATGCCGCCTCTGTCAACATCAACATCCCCCACTGAGCCCTCATCGCTTTTTGTTATGGCGTAACCTGAGCCCATCCTTCCCACCATCCCCTCCCCTCAGCTTCTAAAGCAATCAGCATGGATGGCCATTTGATCTGGGCCCTAAATGGCGCACCACCCTGGAGTCCTGGATGAAACCGAAGCTTCGGAAATGGAATTGGGGCCTTGAGGTGGGGCGTCAGAGGAATGGGCAAACAGTGGATACCTACGCTAGGACAGAGAATGGGTGGAGGGGTGTGCAGCAGAGATATCCGGCTTTGGTGCTTCGCGGGTTGGAATGGGCTCCGCAGGGGAACCAGTCCGCAATAGATCCCCCTTTTCCGTCACAACAAACGGACAGCCTTCTCTAGGGGGCAAATAAAACAGCTATAGGCTCTCTGAGGCTTTTTTCAAAAGGCTCTCTAACCAAACAAGAGATTTGGGCGAAATAAGAAATAGAGCGTCCCAATATCGAAATTTTAGTAAAACAAAGGTCAATTTCAGCTCCACTCAGAAAGCAGCGGTGTGCAATGGATAGGCCCCGCAAAAGTGGTGGACGATTGTGGGCGATGGATGGAGGTGGGCTGAAATCCGATTGCGGCTAGCCCATCGCAGGATGGGAGTGGAGGGTAAAAAAGGGAGAGGTGGAGGGAGGGACTGCAGAGACTTGGCGTCCGCCCCTGCAAGGTCAGCGCCTATGCACAGGCCTCTACACACAGGCCCAGCACACCCCCACCTATGTACACCACCTGCCCTGTCACATCCCTCCCCCTTCCCTCTTGCAGGTGCGCGACTCTCCTCACCCCCCTCCCTACCCTCCCATCACCCCCCTGGAGGGGAGGAAGGGGCCTACAGCCTGACTCATCCTCCTACACACCAACCCACACCCACACACGAATTCCGGGGCGCATAACTTGACCCTGGAGTCGCGTTCTAGGCACCACTCGGGGGCACACACACGCATGCACAACCCCCCAACCTCCGTTCTGCCAACTCTTCGCCCCCTCTGTCCGCCCACATGAGCCCCGGAAACCTCGCCTCTTTCAGTCCGCCCCTCTAATCCTCTCCCGCTTAACAGCTAGTGACAGGCCAAGGTCTACCTGGCATACTTCGCCCATGAAACTTTTGACACAGCGCAAAACTCAATATCCGTCCCCCGAAAAAGGGCAAAAAAGAAGACGATGTTAGGTGAGACGATAAGGAGATGGAGGAGGGGGGCGCGTCTCTGAGGTAATTGCGACAACAATAGGGTGGAGAGAGCGGTGGTGTGTGCGGCGGGAGGAGGGAGAGAGAAGTGGAGGAGAGGCGGAGGTGTTTAAAGGCGGGGAATTAGTCGTCGCTGGAGGGAGGGAGGGAAGGGTGGAGAGAGGAGGGTCGTGTCAAGGAGGCGCTGTGGAGGTGCTGGTGGTGGTCGTTGGGCGAGAGAAATTTCGTCTCCTGCGCCTCTTGAGGCTGGAGCTGGACTGGCGCGCGCGCGAGGGGCGCAAAAAGGGGAAGGGGGAGTGAGTGAGAGTGAGGGGCAACCCCCAAAACCCTCCTCCCCTCCCACCCTCGGAGCCTAAATTCCCTACTTAGCCCTCGGCGAAGGCCTCTGCGACCATCGCTCCACTGGAGGCGGAGGTTTGAAAGGGAAATGAGCCATCGCTCTGACCTCCTTCATCTCGCTTCCCCCCTCTGCCTGTGCTACAGAAGAACTGGGCTGGCTAGCCCGAGAAAGGTGTAAATGTAACGACACTGCTGCCCTGAGGGTCCGCAGGGCGATCGCCAGGATGATGGATCCAGAGAAGGCGAAGGAATATAGGCCAATTTGAGACGGCGTGCATCTGGGGGTATTGGATGGCCTGAATGCCTGGAGGAGGGAGAGATGGCTGAAACTGACCGGATCCCCAGGCCCAGGGGGCGCAAGAGGCAGGAATATGAAGGAGGCAAACAGGCAGGAGGGGCAAAAAGGTGCATGACAATGAAGATTGGCAGTGTGCCGTTTGCACATCTTGCACTGGCGCATCCGGTTGGCGGACAGGTCCTGCATCGCCAATCCTCCCCTCCTCCTGCCTCCCTCGCATTCCCCACATTCCCACTCCAGCTAGCACCAGCTAAATGCATCAAGGCAGCGGAAGTGGCAGCAGCAATCGATGAATGCCTGTGGCAATCGGACAGTGATTGATCTAATATTCAGCCAAGGAAAGCAGTCACGGAAGGCAATCGGCAGTGGGAGGTGAAAATGGTAGGCCAGCTGAGGCGCTGTGCTTCATGAGCTGGCTTGGAAAGCTAGGGGAGGTTGAGGGGGAGCGGGTGGAGAGGTGAGAGGGCAGAAGAGGGTCAGTGGAGACCGGTTGTCGTCATTTAGTGGCCATTAGCCCTGCCTGCTCTGAAGAGAGCACGGGGAGAGGGAGGCAGACAGCTCCTCCACTTCGTTCACCGCACGACCGCCTGCTTCTTTTTTCTCCCTCCTCGGCCAAGATTAGGCCCTCTTCACAGCTCACCTTACCCAGCCCACCAGCAGAGCGCAGCTCATCAAAAACTACATTTCTCTGATTTTGGTACAAAGCTGGGGATAAGAGGATAAGGCAGAGGATGATGGAGTGAGTGAGGAGGAAGTTGTGGGGGAGGGGAAAGCTAAGCGGACTAAGCGGCGGCGGAGCTGGGGGGGTGAAAAGGGCCGTGCCTCATTCCCAGACAGTGCCAGCCTCCTTAGCACCCCAGCCCGCCCCTTCTTCACCACTTTCACCACGCCTCCGCAAACACCAACATCCAGCAACCTCCCCCGCCCAGCTTACACATTGCCTACCACTTCTCACACACCCCTGCCCACCAGCTTGCCAGTGCAGGGCTTGATTAGGACACTGCTAGGAAGAGAATAAGACTGGACCTCGATTGGGAGTGGGGTTGGGGAGGAAAGTGGGTCAGGGCGGAGTGAAGCAGTGTGAATGCAGTGAGGTGAGACGAGGGGCGGGGGGCGCACAAAAGGCGACTGGAGGAGGGGCTAATTGGGCGGCGGCCAAAGCACTCCGCCTCATCTTCTATGCACCGCAACTCCTTTCAGCATAACTACTACCGCTTTGATTCATGTCTCTGCCCCATGCATTGTCCGCACTTCGCATCCTACAATTCCCTTTTGACAGCCAACCTTCATATAGTAAGCTGGAAAGTTTCAGCTTTAACCCAATGCTACCGTATAATTATTTTGCTCATGATCATGAGTGATTTTCTTTAGAATTCTTCCAATTTTTGCTAATTTCTCGCGTGTTTTGGTCAATTATATGGTGCTCTTTCCAATGGAATTATAACGATTGGAGCTTTCTGTGGCGACCAGCAGCCTTATCAAAATTACGATCTAGCAAATTTCCTCAAAACACCTGGGTCGAAAATTGGGGCTGGGCGCTGACATTTCGCTAATGCTCCGTTCCAGATTATAGAAAAATATCTGGTACCATCGGCAGGCCAAATGTGGGTCTCTTTTCTCAAAATTTGGAATTGCCTCGAGTAAAAAGTCAAGGAAATACAATTTCTACTAGTGGAATCTGCTGCTTGGTCAGTTGCATTTTGTTTTTGGCGCGCAGTTCAGTGTCTCTTTCCATGCGCGCCCAAAAACAAAATGCAGATGACGCAGCAGATTCCACTAGTAGAAATTGTATTTCCTTGACTTTTTACTCGAGGCAATTCCAAATTTTGAGAAAAGAGACCCACATTTGGCCTGCCGATGGTACCAGATATTTCTTCCACTTTTAATATAGTATAAAGTGTAAAAATACAAATTTTATATTGTTGGTAATATATTTAGTTAAGATTTCATTCAATAAATAAAAACGTGAATAAAAAATAAACTTATTTTAAAAATATAACAAAAAGAAAAAATTCGAAAATGAACAGTAAAAAAATAAACTTATTTATAGAATATTACAAAGGAGAATAAAAAATGAATTTATTTAAAAAATATAACAAAAAGACAAAATTCGAAAATGAATAATATAATGCAAAACATTATTTTTGTGAAATTTTCTTGAAATTTCTTGAAACTTTCTCAGGGCAATCGATTTTTGGGAGAAAGGAGTATTAGTTTTGGTCAGCCGATGGTACCACATATTTCTTCCACTTTTAAGACAAAAAATAAAACAAAAAAAGTTGGCTCAAAGAAGGTTTGAACCTAGTCATCTCGGAATCGAGTCTAATAGATGAGCCACTTGACCACACAGCCGCATTACTTTGTTATTAGACTTAGACCATATTAATTGCACAGAATTCTATTGCGCCTTGCCGATTGATGCCTTAAGTACAGGCCGATTGAATACCTACTATCGTCCATTGAATAGATGCGGAGGAGAAGGAGAAGGAGAAGGAGGAGTTCGGACAAATGGTTTTGAGTGATTTTCTAATGATTGCTGCAAGTTTTGGGCAATTTCTTGCGAGTTTTGGACACACACGATTACTAGTATCATCACCATTATAACGTGTGAACGGGGGAAGAAAAAAGGTCTTGGGGGGCTCGGCGAGCGTTGATTGGCTGGGGGATTGGGGGGGGTGGGGTGTGTTGCCATGGAGATGGTGTGTTGCCGTGGCAACCGTTTTCGGCAGCCCTCTCGGCGTGCGTTGATTGGCTGGGAGGGGGCTGATGCCGAGGTTTTCGGTGGCGGCGGCCCTCTCGACTGTGGCGCCCCCTGGCGGTTGGGGGCAGTTGGCGGCGGCCTGAGCTTGGCTGGGGGAGGGCCTTTTGTGGGAGGCTGGGGGGAGTGGAGTCGCCCCCTTTCGGGGGAAGCGGGTTGAGGCAGTTTCTTTTGAAAAAACTCACCATCCCTCCCTCCTCGCCTCACCCTACCCCTACACTTCCCACTCCCCTAAACTCACCATCCCTCCCTCCTTGCCTCACCCTACCCCTACGCCTCCCCCTCACCCCAAAATTTTCCTACCCCTCAAAAAATCCTTTAAGACAAATGCAGGAGGGAGGGAAAAGCCGCCTTCGGGGACTCGGGCTTGGGAGAGGACCGGCCTTGGTCGATATTTTGAATCGGTTAATTTGATTCACAGTCTCGTAATCTCACTCTTTCCTTTTCACTCCCAATGACAATGAGCAAGCTCTCGAGCAAGATTGAGGCAGGTGGCTTTGGGGTGGAAGAAAAAAAGCGAATAAATCATTGCAGGCTTGGCTTTGAGGGCCTTGCGCATTTGAGGGCAGGGCAGGGCGGCGCGAGGGGGCAGGAGAGGGAGGGGAGGAGAGGGAGGGGAGGATAAAGTAGGGCCAAAAAGGCCTAGTGGTCCGGTATCCCGCCTAGCCTACTGGTCTAAGGTGCCCACCTAGCGCCAAACCCGCCTGCTCAGGCGGTCAAGCTTCATCAAGATTGATCAATACAAGACCTAACCAGGCTTGGCGGATACCTATTGCTCTTTTTTGTAATTATTTTTTCTTCTGCTTAAAAAGGCGTCGAATCGGTGAATTATAGAATCATAGAATTGTCTTTTCTTCGTTTAGATTAGGAAACTCCACATTTGCCGGAAACTAAACAGGGTTTGACTAATTTTTGTGCCAAATGTGATGTTTCCCAAACCTGTTTCGTCCGTCCCATGTTGACGAGGCGGGCGGAAGGGAGGCCGGGATCAGTCTGTCTATTTTCCCCAAGATGCCCTAACCTGTTCCGCTCTCCTTCCCGGCTCTTCCGGGCCTCTTCCGGTGACCTACGAAAGAGAATCTCGCTATGTTCCTGCTGTTACACCACAGCGTTTGGTAAAGCAGAGAGCTCGTTAGCTTATCTGTACTTCGACCGACCACCTCTACAATGCTACTACAACGCCCAGCACCACTTCCGCCAACTTCCGCCACTTCCGGACCAACATCCGCTTCCGCCACAACCTCCGGCCTTTGGACATCGCCGCCTTCCACCGCCAGCGATCGAGTCCAAAGCCCCAGTCACCGATCTACAGAGCCAGGACAGCGAATCGAGCCCAGCCTGCAAAGCTGCACTTCGCTTCGCTGCCCGACAGGACACCCTGCAGCCCCAGAGCTTCACTCAGCCAGAGCCGGCCCAGTGAACTTCTATGCGACAGCAACTGCGACTACGCTGCATGGAATTGAAAATTGACTTCCAAGTCTCTTTTTCAATATCCGTTCTTCACCAGCAACATCGCAGCGCCGAGTTTCCAGACATCACGCCATCCTTTGGCGGTAAACAGGAAACCCCCGACGCCGAGTTTCCAGCCATCATCCATCACGCCATCTTCGGCGTAAACAGGAAACTCCGACACGTCACACGGCACACTTGCTACCGTAATCCGCTGCCACGAAGGGTCTTGAAGCGAACTGAAAAGTTCTCTTCAAAATAGCATCTACCTTCGATGATTTCATTTTATCCTTGCGGATTTTATGAAATCATTGACCGCCGACGATCAAGACAACAATCGACTTCGCTTCAGAGCATTGAAAATTAACTGAAAAGTTTCTTTTCATTGCTGACGTCATCAGCGTCGTCTCCAGAATTTCATCATCCTGAAAAGGATTTTGAATTTCTCTCCAGCTGCCAGCTACTAGCATCGATCCGCCTTCGATGCCAGCCTTTGAAATTGGCCGTTGTCAATTATCAAAGAGCTTCGCTGCCAGCCACAGTCAACGTCGGCACAGACTCAACTCTGCTTGGGCATCGAAAACTTACTGCAAAGTTGTTTTCATGCTGGCTCTACAAGCATCGTCGATCGCAATTTCATTATCCTTGGACGGATCTTGAAATTGTCTGCAGCCAAGAGCGACCGCGTATTTTCGCTGCCAAAGTTGAAAATTGGCTCCGATCAGTTTTCAACTCCTGGCCTCTGCTGCAACCGAGCCGGCCAACCAGACCAGCTATCCAGCAAGCAACGTCTACGCTGCTAGAGTTTTGGAACCGTCTCTGACCAGTCCAAAACTCCCTGCTACCTGCTGCAATCGCCGGCCAGCCTGTTTATAAATCTTGACGGATTTATAAACGATCGAGCATCGCTGAAGAAAAGATGGGCCGAACCTCAGAGTCAAAATGCCGTCTTTCAACGTCGCATTATTTACTGATCTTTATGATCATGTAAATTAGAAAAGCAACGGCGAAAGATAAGGAGCAAAGAGACTCATCAACGGCTTCCCTTTTCTACGTGGACGACTACGGGAGCAGACCCCGCTCAGTGGACTGCTTGCACTGCCACTGCTACGGCCTCCCGATGTCCTGCGTCTTCAGCCTGTTCACCTGCGGCCAGAAGGACCTCCTCATGGGCAACGCCCTCCACAAACACTTCGACTGCGTCCGCCTCTAATACGGCGCTTTCGAAGCGTATTCAAGGGACACGCCCTGCCCTCCTTCTGCCCGCCATGGAAGAAAGCGCCAACACTGGACAAAGTCCGCCGCTTTCGCTACGGCTTCCTGGAGCACTCCAACTGCGTCCAGATCTTCATGGACTGCAAACAGCGCGGCACGCTGAACGGCATGAACTGCGGCTTCTGCCACTTCCTGCTCTACAGCGGCCACACTGCCTAGCTCTAGGACTCCGTTCCGATCGTCGCCCACTACGGCTTGCTGCCCGTGCTCTGCTCCAGCATCAAGCCGGCCGAGTCCAGCGTCTACGCCTTCTTCAACCCCGGCAACTACATGGCCTTCTTCGTCGCCATGAAGCCCTGCCCCTTGGAAGACGCCTCCAATCAGTTTCTCAGCAAGGCCTCAAACTCACCCTCTCTTCACTGCCCATAGAGGTCGGTGGTGTACAAGGCCTACGGAAACCTGAGCGGCTTCCACAACCACTTCTGCAACTTCATGCCCGCGTTCGCCGTCATGCAGTTCGCCCCCTGGAAGACGTCCTCCGCAGATCTTTCAGATCTCCTGCCCTACACCTCCCCTCCCCTCACTCTGCCCAGCAGTAAGAGGTCGGTGGTGTACAAGGCCAACGGCTACCTGGACGGCTTCCTGACTGGCCTCCGCCAGTACGCCGGCGACTGGGCCAACTTCAATCCCATCGCCGCCTTCTAGACTTTGCACTATCTGGGAAGATATGCAAATTCTATCTACGCTTCTTTCGACAGCTCCAAAATGGGCAAGAAAAGTAAACTTAAGGTTTACGCAATTCAAAGAGCCTATTTTGGGGCGGCGTTCTGGAGCGCGGCCGAGCTCCTCCGCCTCAGCTCCGCCCACTCTCTGCCCAGCCACAATGCCTCTTTTGGCTGGCCCAGTGAGAGCAGCTTCTTAGGACTTCAGCTCAGTACGGCGAAGAATGCAAGAAACTACGCTGCTACGCCTTCGCATCTGCTCACTGTCATCCCGAGCTGCGTTCGATTCTATCATCGCAGCTACTGAGCAATTGCTTAGTGTCATCCCGAGCAGCATCGTTTTCTACCTCTGTCAACCCGAGCGACAGGACATTGTCATCCCGAGCTGCGTTCTCTTCGCATCTCAGACAGTGACCGTCTTTGCTCTGCGTCATCCCGAGCTGCGGAAAATCATCGCAGACAGATAGAGAGTGACCAGCGTCTATCATCCCGAGCTGCGTCAAACTTCGCCGATGTCAACCCGAGCAAATTGGCCCTGTCATCCCGAGCTGCGTTCACTTCTTCGCAGCTCTACAGCTACAATTTGCTCCGCGTCATCCCGAGCTGAACCAGTCCAAGACACTGTCAACCCGAGCAAACAGTCTCCTGTCATCCCGAGCTGCGTCCTTTCTCCTCGCAGCAACAGTAGAGACAATTTGCTCAGTGTCATCCCGAGCTGCGGCAAGTTGAGATGACTGTCATCCCGAGCTGCGTCATTCAACGCGCCTCTCAGAACAGCCTCAATAAACGTCGCCAGAAGCGAGCAGAAAGTGATACTTTCTGAAACAGACGGCCATTGGCCCATCTTCGATGCCTCAAAAAGCCTACTACAAAGGCTTTCCGCAATCCCCCAAGCGGCCCAGCCTCAACCAGAAGCCCGTGCACTGCTTCTCCTACATGGCCGCCATTCACAACGTCCGCGTCCCCTACACCTCCCTACCCCCCTCCAACCTCAATTGCGATACTCTGCGACAAGCACAGCCTCAATCAGCCCTGCCTTGGCACTCGGACAGATGAACAGTTCCGATTGCGCACCTTCATTCCTACCCCTTGGCCTCCCCTCTAGAGGCTTCGAATAGAGCAGCATCGACGAGAGGAGCACCGAGATCCCGCCGTCTCTGGCATGAAAACAGGGCCAGATCACCTCTGGTAGTCATCAGCCCGCCTTTCAAGCCAGCGCCGAACTGGAACATTAAAGTTTAGGTTTCAATGAAATATTCGGTGGAAATTCAACACTTTTCTATTATCCTAAAACGGATAAAAGAAGAAGTCTCAAGCACTTCCGGTTCTACGGCGTCTCAAGTGAGATTTGCCGGCCTTCTGAACGGCGCAAATCTGCATGGACTGCGGCTTCAAGGCCTTCGCCTACGGCTTCGGCTCCGGCTTCCTGGCCTCCGCCTCCCACCAGACGCCCATTGACTGCCACTCATTCCCAGTCAATCAATTGATTGCCCCGAATGACGCGTCAATGCCCATCAACGGCCAACACATTTCCTCCTAGCTCCTTGCTATAAAGGATTGAAATGCGCTTGACCGCGGCTTCCCGGCCAACTTCTACTCGGCCTTGTTCATCAAGCGCGGCGACATCTGGATCGCTTTCAACTGCATCGTGAACAAAGCACAGGCCTTCGGCCACTCTACGACGGCCTGAATCGGCAGGCACCACCTTGGCCACCCCTCTACGGCCTGAATCAGCAGGCACAGGCCTCCGGCCACTAGGAGCTCACCCTGTTCCTGCACTTCCGTTCCAGCAGCCTTCCGATTTGGGCACCGACAGAGGAAGAAAAGAGTCAAACAGCCACGACAACTTCCATTCACACTGTCGCTGCAGTTCCCCGTCAGCGGCCTGCTTCTGAGCGACCCCGCTCTTGGACTCCGACTGCATAGAAAGTGGCAAACAGCGTGACTCAATTCTCAAGGGTCAACCTCTTCAGCTCTAGCAGCCTTCCTCTGAGCACCTTCACCTCCTTGGACTCGCTGCAGACCGGAGAAAGACCCACGACGCGGCATCCGACCTTCGCATTCTTCTCACAGCAGCCTTCCCTTATGGACTGAACTGCAATCGCTAGCAGCCTTCCTCTGTGGACTCCGACTGCGGTTTGAAGCCGTGAACTCAGATGCACTGCGGAAAGCCCCGCCTAAGAGCTGCTAGGAGCCAGCGGGCAACGACTGCTTAAGCGAGCAGACGTATGTGACGTACTTGGTTCAGGTACGTATTGCTCCGGATTAGTTGCTCTAGCTGTTTTATGCTGTTGCAAATTGCTGTTTTATGCCTTAGCACAGCTGTTTAGCTTTGAGACTCCTTCCGGGGGAGTATCTGCGCAGCCAAATATGCGCATTCCCATGACTTGGTAGCCAAGGCTAGAAGATTTCATCAGTAAAGAGGAGCAAGAAACAAATAGAAAGGAGAGAGAATTAAAAAACACGTTTTTTTAACTTGAAATAGAGTGTTTCCAGCAATTATTAAAAGTTATACCAATTGACTAAATATGACGTGTCAAACTTGCATCGGTCACACACAGAATGCCAGTGGAATTTCAAAAATAGCGAAATTTTAAAAACTTGGAATTATTATTATTTCGTAAAAAAAACTTCTATAACCATGAAAACCTTGACATCGTGTCAATCTTTGAACAATTACAAACAAGCCGTCAAACCAATTTTGGCAACCTCTTCTTAAAATTTCTTAAAATGTCCTAAAAATTGGGTGTGTGATGATAGGGGTTGGTGAGGTCATGGTCGCTGGACAGGACGAAGGGCTGCGGTAACGGTGGCTAGCTGGCCATTGGGAGGCCAGGGAGGCCAGACCTTCCCACTTTCCCCATTCCTGCCTGTCTCGCAGCCCGGTTCCCAAGCTTCCAGCGAGTTCAAAATATCTGAGCCTGGTGGTTAGCAAAGTGAGATCGTTGTTTGAAACATATTCCTTCGCGAAAAAAGCAACCATGCGTCCAGGCAAGACCGTTGCCAGCTGTGCCCTCTTGAAAGCTGGCATTGACAGTATAGTTGCTGGATTCGTTTCCCATCTAAAACGCAAAAACATCAGGGGATGAGGTTTAGGGATGAAGGAAACATGAAAGGCAGAGTATAGAGCAGTGGATTGATTGGCGAGGCAGTCGGTGAGGATGAAGCGGGCCTCTTGAGTGCCGCAGAGACTGCTCATCAGGTGCACTGGGTCTAGGCCCAACCAGAAGTCGTCGTAGGCGCCGGCCCACCAGCCGCTGTCCAGCTGGCCGAATCCCATCCGATAGTCCTCCCAGGGTTGCCGGAAACTCTTGCTCTGATTCCCGCGTCTGTAAGGGACAGGGGCATAAGAGGGAGGTTGAAGGGGCAGGCGGAGTGGACTGGAGGAAGATTGTGTAGCCGCCGGCGGAGTGGAGACAGGCGGCCTTGAATTTGAGGTGCTTGCCGAGGGATGGGTCCCAGATGTAGATGGGGTAGGCGGCGTCCGTGCGGTAGCCATCCAGGTAGATATTCCAGCAGGTGTAGCAAGCACCGGGCATCAGCCACTTGTCCACTGTTGCAGGCTCGGTGAGGAAGGTTGATGGGAAAAGAAAAAGAAAGACCGATCATGGAGAATGCAGGGCGCCAGAAGTGCCAATGAGCAGATCCGGCGGACCCGCCGAAGGAGCTCATGGGACGTGAGCGGAAGACGCTGGCGAACAAGAGGCAAGTTTGATTGGCCGGCGCGAATGCCAAGGAGGCTGGCTGTTTCATGCTCTGTTGCCAGGAGTCTTTGCTTGGTTTGGAATAGGCAGCGGAAGAGAGAACCTTGGCCAGGGCTTCAGCGCAGGCGAGAGCATCAGGAGTGCTTAGATTGGCCGCTATGGCTGGATACAAGTCGCCCAGCTTAGATTTCAGATAGCGGTAAAGAGTTACCTTTTGTCCTAGAAATAATTATCAAGGTGAGCCATTAAACGGTGCCTTCCTGGCCAACCTTGGCCAAGCGTGAAAAGAAGAGGTATCCAGGCCATGACCAGCATACTGTATTTAATTTTAGCATAAATGAGGAATAGAGCTGTGGATTTGTGGTGCAGGGGGTAATGAAGGTCGTCTCTAGGTCTCCTCGTTATGATGATCAATCTGTTATGCAAGGCTTGGCACATCCCGGTTATACTTGCCGCATTCGTCACGCACTGATGGATGCCTGTTGATAGGGCAGGTAAATGATCGAAGCTAGCTCAAGCAAGCCTCCGTCCATGAAAAGCATAGGAGCCCATGGACAATAATTGAAATGTAACAATGCAAAGATGGAAGGAAGCATGAAGACAGATGGATTGGATGGTGCACTTCTTGGCGATTCTCAGCGGTGTGAAAACAGAACGTCCCGCTCGCCCTTCGCATCATCATTCTTGGCGATCAGACCATCCTAGAGGGTAGCAGCATGACTCACACAAGCTCCGCGTCTTCACACTTGAGTAACACCTTAGCACTTGAGTAACACCAGGCCAAGGCCAAGGCCGCCATGCTTCACGTCTGTGGCCAACGCCACAAAACCGTCTACCGAGTGGCCAAGCTTCATATACTATTAGTGGAATCTGCTGAGCGCGCACTGGAAAGAGCCACTGAACTGGGCGCTAAAACTAAATGCAAAGTTAGAAACAGATTCTACTAGCAGTAGATGTATTTCTTTGACTTTAAACTGAGGACAATCGAATTTTTGGGAGAAAATATATTCAATTTAGGCTTGCCAATGATACCAGATATTAAAGGATACTCTGAACCACCTCCCAGACTGACATTCCAGCCAACCTTTAGCCCATTTTGAAGGAGCCCAGGCCTGTGCTTCACGACTATACTGCATCTGATGATATACTTCATTTTTTGATCTTTTGCATTATGACGCAAAATTTTCGCAAATTTGGGGCAAAGCCATTTGAAAGCTAGAGATGGGATTATAAAAATCGCAATTAGCTGAAATGTGAGAAAGGCATGAAGGCAGGATAGGCGACGCCATAAAGGAAGAAGGGAAAACCGGTAGCGATGGCTATCTGGCCAGGCGCATGCAGAGAAAGCCCTTATGGCCTCCAAGCCTTCTATAGCCCTTCTCTCTCTCTCTTCCTCCATTTTCCCTCCAATTTGTCATCTTCCCACATTTAGTACCTTTTTTAATTCTTCTTTTGCAGCCATCAAATCATCAAATCCATCATGCGCCAGATGTTGACAGCCTTTCTTCTGGTCATTCTCCGACTTCAGGGTCTGGCCTCTGCTGTGAATCTAAAACTGAAAGAAAGAAGACTGAGAGCTTTTGAGGCAGCGAAGGCTGCGTGGGAGGCGGCGTAGATTCGCTGGGCAAGCGAGCACGGGCCTACGAGGATGAGCAGAACAAGGGGGACCTGGAGCGCTACGTGGAGGGACTGGAGGAACAGAACGAGCGCCTCAGTGCCTCCCTTCCTCCCCCCATCCCTCTCCACTCTCACCTTTCAGCCTCAGCCATTGAGGCGATCGCTGCGACACTTGCCTCGCCGAGGAGACCCGCTCCCAAATCCAGGCAGCCACCTGCTACGCCATCGCCTGCAACTTTGAAGGCACACCCCTTCTGCCCTGACAAAGCAGCCTCGCAATCAGCAGCAAATGAACACTGCAGATGATCTTTGCGGCTACAAGAGCTACGGCCGTCGGAGCTCCGTCGGGGACCCGCCGGCCGGACAGGGGCCGAGGGAATTTGTTGGCGGTTCTCCGTTTTGCAGCTATAGGAGCCAGAATAGCTTTGCAAAGTAATTTGGGTTGAGACTTTGTCGGGGTGAAGAACAAGCCGTTCCCGCGGCCGGTGCCGGAGAGCAAGGGCGGCCTCCTGGGCGGCCTGGTGCCGGACATCAGCACCTTCACCGACGTCGGCAGTTTCTCCGAGGGCAACTTCGGCGGCATCCCCGGCATCCCGGATCTCGGCGACCTCCTCGGCCTCCCCGAGGACGACGAAGACGAAGACAAGGAACCCCCGCCCCCCTCCGACTACGAACAGTACAACCCTGTCCCTGGCGGCGGACCCAGTCCTCACCACCCTCATTCACTCCTCACTACTCCGACGCCTAAACACCCTTTCCAGACAAGCCCAGTCGGCGGAGGTTCCAGCGCATTCCTGTGGACGAGGTTCAGGACATCCAGCGCCATGGTTGACAGCAAAATGGGACGCAGAGAAGAGGAGTAGAGGAGAGGAGAGCCGTTTTGAGACTGGGGAGAGGGGAAGCAGATAGGAGCAGTGTACCTGCGCAGCGGGGACTGGGCCATGCTGCATAACCAGCTGGCATTCCCCACCGATGACGAGTACGTTGTCTCCTTCTCCGCCTTCGACGCCACGCCCTAGTCTCCTTCCCCTACCCATGGCTTCTTTACACAGCATAGATTGCAGCATGACTATTCGCATGTGCTGCGACACTCGCGAGAACTGTCCACCATCGGCCAGCAGCAGCAACCCAAACTTCCCCCGTACCCCCGCCTGGAACACCCTCTCAGGAGTCTGCCCCAAGGGCACCAAGCGGGTTCATCCACCCTTCAATCCATCCTCCACCCTTTTCATCGACACAGTGTGGGTTGGACAGGTGTTCTTCCTGTGCCAGAATATGGGCGTGGAGGAGGGCACCTGCGCCGTGGATAACATCAAGGTGTTCACCACGGACGGCCTGGACTACTGCGCCAATGTGGATGCCAGCCTACTGGCCCAGGTACTCTCTAGTGGTTGGGGCCCAGCTACTCTCTAGGGCCTACTCCCTCCTCCCCCAAAAACCTCCAAATATCTGCCGCACTCAACCGACTGTGATGGCAGGCCAAGAGTGGGGCCTTTGGGAGTCAATTCGGCTACTTGCTGGCCACGACGCAGAGTCCGGAAGAGTTGGTGGAGGTGAGTCTGTCTTTGCTGTGTCTTTGCTGCTTCTAAAAGCAGAAGCGTGCTGCTAGAGCGGAAAGGAGGCACTGGATGCAATAGGACTGAACGGTCGGCGGCGGAGGCGGCAGTGATCATCCTAAGCGCACCACTTTTCTTTCTATTACATTGGCAAAACGAGTGAGGAGTGACCGATGCATAGCAATGAGCAGGACAATGCTTTCAACATCGAAGCACTGGAGCAAGGGTTTTTTAATTTAATCAACTGAAGCATTCGAGTTTTACGACAGCATTTCTGAAAGACTCGAGATGGACCATTCCACTTTTGAAAAATGAAGGTTCTCACATTCGAATCATGTTGTGCCACCATCCAAGGCAATTTAGTTCTCATCTCTGTGCCACCAGTTGATTTCCGAAAAACTAATTTGTTGACCTGAAATGAGCACTTTTGTAACATGCACTTTTTTGGGGCTCTAAAACATGCAATTTCAGTTTTTTGAAAATTTTGTTTAAGAAATTTCATATAATTGTGGACTATTATATATTAATCGAAAGGTAATTTGGAGCTAAAAAAGGTGGTGTACTTCGATTTTGACAACGCTTTGTTAAAAAAAACAAAATTTTGAAAAATCAAAAATTCCGACTTTTTAATTTTGGCACAAAAAAACTAATAGCTCAATTATGAGTGGTTTTGCCAGGGGGTGGACCATACCCACGTTAAATTTCAGATTCTTGCGGTCATTTTGGTATATAATTCATTATGATTCGGTTTGACCGCCTCGATAAATTTTTCAGTTGAAAATTTGTAGTCAACATCTAGCCCCATGTTAAAGCATAGGCAAAATTTTCGGAAAAAATTTTTTGTCTCAAATTTTCATTTTTACTGCCAAAATATCTTCTTTAGGGTCCAATACACCCCACTGTCACATTAGTTTCTTTTATTTTAGTTCAAAATCGGTTAATCCTGAATCAACTATTTCCTATGCTTAAGCATAGGCCATCTTAGGCTTATCTCTCATTTTAGAAGTTTTTGGGTCATAACTCAACTAAATCTCCAGCAATTTCAACCAACTTTTTTTTCAGAGAAAGCCCAGAACCTTTTTGCTTTAATTGAGAACAAATGCAACTGTTTGTAATGAACTGAGGTTTCATGGCGCTGATGTATGTTACCAAGAGCTGCTTGTCGCCTAAGAGGTGTGTGCTAAGATAATTAAGTGCCATGCGACCTGTGTACAGTTTACACATCTTTTTTTGGGACCATAATGATAACATAACAATTGGGCTTTCTCTGAAAAAAAAGTTGGTTGAAATTGCTGGAGATTTAGTTGAGTTATGACCCAAAAACTTCTATAATGAGAGACAAGCCTAAGATGGCCTATGCTTAAGCATAGGAAATAGTTGATTCAGGATTAACCGATTTTGAACTAAAATAAAAGAAACTAATGTGACAGTGGGGTGTATTGGAACCTAAAGAAGATATTTAGGCAGCAAAAATGAAAATTTGAGACAAAAATTTTTTTCCGAAAATTTTGCCTATGCTTTAACATGGGGCCATATGTTGACTACAAATTTTCAACTGAAAAATTTATCGAGGTGGTCAAACCGAATCATAATGAATTATATACCAAAATGACCGCAAGAATCTGAATTTTAACGTGGGTATGGTCCACCCCCTGGCAAAATCACTCATAATTGAGCTATTAGTTTTTTTGTGCCAAAATTGAAAAGTCGGAATTTTTGATTTTTCAAAATTTTGTTTTTTTAACAAAGCGTTGTCAAAATCGAAGTACACCACCTTTTTTAGCTCCAAATTACCTTTCGATTGATATATAATAGTCCACAATTATATGAAATTTCTTAAACAAAATTTTCAAAAAAATGAAATTGCAGGTTTCAGAGCCCCAAAAAAGTGCATGTTACAAAAGTGCTCATTTCAGGTCAACAAATTCGTTTTTCGGAAATCAACTGGTGGCACAGAGATGAGAACTAAACTGCCTTGGATGGTGGCACAACATCATTCGAATGTGAGAACCTTCATTTTTTCAAAAGTGGAATACCCCTCATATAGACTATCTCGAGTCTATCAGATTCTGTGTCTTACATCCGATCTGTGTAATAAATGTATATAAATTAAATTTTTGCCAACTGAGCTTAAACAACATGGGGCGAAGGCAAAACAGGCCAGGATTAAACACCTGATTTTAATGGAATGTTAATGAAAAACGCAGATTCCATTAGCTAATGGCTTCGAAGATGTCGCACTTGGCTGTCGGCCATATTAGGAGATGAAAGCCTATTATCCTCTATCAGACGCCAGCCAGCCTTCTGTCTCCCAAATGGACTAATGGACAGATTTCATATAAAAGTGGAAAGTAAAAGTACATCCTTAACTTATTCAACATTTCGGTGGAAGGATGTCCTGTGCTGAGGCGGGAGCAAACGCCAGCGCGCGGCTCAATTTCGGGCCTGACGTAAGCAGGGCAGGACAAAGACATCTCTAAACACTTGGGTGGTATGTGCAGTGGCTGTGGTCGTTCAAAGCGGGCTATGTGGGCTTCACGGTGGGCCAGTCCCTCATCGGCCTCAGCCTCAACCTCCTGGTGCTGGCCGTGGGGCAGGCCATCCGCGCCACCGGCGACTTCCACCTCTTCGTCGCCACCGTCGCCCTGGCCTCTGCTCTCACTGCTCTTCATCGAGGTCCGTCCAGCACTTGGGTGGTTTGTGCAGTGGCTGTGGTCGTTCAAAGCGGGCTACGTGGGCTTCACGGTGGGCCAGTCCCTCATCGGCCTCAGCCTCAACCTCCTGGTGCTGGCCGTGGGGCAGGCCATCCGCGCCACCGGCGACTTCCACCTCTTCGTCGCCACCGTCGCCCTGGCCTCTGCTCTCACTGCTCTTCATCGAGGTCCGTCCAGCACTTGGGTGGTTTGTGCAGTGGCTGTGGTCGTTCAAAGCGGGCTACGTGGGCTTCACGGTGGGCCAGTCCCTCATCGGCCTCAGCCTCAACCTCCTGGTGCTGGCCGTGGGGCAGGCCATCCGCGCCACCGGCGACTTCCACCTCTTCGTCGCCACCGTCGCCCTGGCCTCTGCTCTCACTGCTCTTCATCGAGGTCCGTCCAGCACTTGGGTGGTTTGTGCAGTGGCTGTGGTCGTTCAAAGCGGGCTACGTGGGCTTCACGGTGGGCCAGTCCCTCATCGGCCTCAGCCTCAACCTCCTGGTGCTGGCCGTGGGGCAGGCCATCCGCGCCACCGGCGACTTCCACCTCTTCGTCGCCACCGTCGCCCTGGCCTCTGCTCTCACTGCTCTTCATCGAGGTCCGTCCAGCACTTGGGTGGTTTGTGCAGTGGCTGTGGTCGTTCAAAGCGGGCTACGTGGGCTTCACGGTGGGCCAGTCCCTCATCGGCCTCAGCCTCAACCTCCTGGTGCTGGCCGTGGGGCAGGCCATCCGCGCCACCGGCGACTTCCACCTCTTCGTCGCCACCGTCGCCCTGGCCTCTGCTCTCACTGCTCTTCATCGAGGTCCGTCCAGCACTTGGGTGGTTTGTGCAGTGGCTGTGGTCGTTCAAAGCGGGCTACGTGGGCTTCACGGTGGGCCAGTCCCTCATCGGCCTCAGCCTCAACCTCCTGGTGCTGGCCGTGGGGCAGGCCATCCGCGCCACCGGCGACTTCCACCTCTTCGTCGCCACCGTCGCCCTGGCCTCTGCTCTCACTGCTCTTCATCGAGGTCCGTCCAGCACTTGGGTGGTTTGTGCAGTGGCTGTGGTCGTTCAAAGCGGGCTACGTGGGCTTCACGGTGGGCCAGTCCCTCATCGGCCTCAGCCTCAACCTCCTGGTGCTGGCCGTGGGGCAGGCCATCCGCGCCACCGGCGACTTCCACCTCTTCGTCGCCACCGTCGCCCTGGCCTCTGCTCTCACTGCTCTTCATCGAGGTCCGTCCAGCACTTGGGTGGTTTGTGCAGTGGCTGTGGTCGTTCAAAGCGGGCTACGTGGGCTTCACGGTGGGCCAGTCCCTCATCGGCCTCAGCCTCAACCTCCTGGTGCTGGCCGTGGGGCAGGCCATCCGCGCCACCGGCGACTTCCACCTCTTCGTCGCCACCGTCGCCCTGGCCTCTGCTCTCACTGCTCTTCATCGAGGTCCGTCCAGCACTTGGGTGGTTTGTGCAGTGGCTGTGGTCGTTCAAAGCGGGCTACGTGGGCTTCACGGTGGGCCAGTCCCTCATCGGCCTCAGCCTCAACCTCCTGGTGCTGGCCGTGGGGCAGGCCATCCGCGCCACCGGCGACTTCCACCTCTTCGTCGCCACCGTCACCCTGGCCTCTGCTCTCACTGCTCTTCATCGAGGTCCGTCCAGCACTTGGGTGGTTTGTGCAGTGGCTGTGGTCGTTCAAAGCGGGCTACGTGGGCTTCACGGTGGGCCAGTCCCTCATCGGCCTCAGCCTCAACCTCCTGGTGCTGGCCGTGGGGCAGGCCATCCGCGCCACCGGCGACTTCCACCTCTTCGTCGCCACCGTCGCCCTGGCCTCTGCTCTCACTGCTCTTCATCGAGGTCCGTCCAGCACTTGGGTGGTTTGTGCAGTGGCTGTGGTCGTTCAAAGCGGGCTACGTGGGCTTCACGGTGGGCCAGTCCCTCATCGGCCTCAGCCTCAACCTCCTGGTGCTGGCCGTGGGGCAGGCCATCCGCGCCACCGGCGACTTCCACCTCTTCGTCGCCACCGTCGCCCTGGCCTCTGCTCTCACTGCTCTTCATCGAGGTCCGTCCAGCACTTGGGTGGTTTGTGCAGTGGCTGTGGTCGTTCAAAGCGGGCTACGTGGGCTTCACGGTGGGCCAGTCCCTCATCGGCCTCAGCCTCAACCTCCTGGTGCTGGCCGTGGGGCAGGCCATCCGCGCCACCGGCGACTTCCACCTCTTCGTCACCACCGTCGCCCTAGCCTCTGCCCTCACTGCTCTTCATCGAGGTCCGTCCAGCACTTGGGTGGTTTGTGCAGTGGCTGTGGTCGTTCAAAGCGGGCTACGTGGGCTTCACGGTGGGCCAGTCCCTCATCGGCCTCAGCCTCAACCTCCTGGTGCTGGCCGTGGGGCAGGCCATCCGCGCCACCGGCGACTTCCACCTCTTCGTCACCACCGTCGCCCTAGCCTCTGCCCTCACTGCTCTTCATCGAGGTCCACCACTCTCTTGCTTTCCCCACATTTGGCTTTCTCCTGAAACATGGAAAAGAGTAAATATCTCTCAGCTGTCAACCGAGGAGTGCTCTGGCTCTGGACAGACCTGGGGGCTGTGGAGTACAGCTTCTGCTTCCTCGCCGCCTTCTTCATGCCCTGGACCAGTCTCAGCCTCACCCTCAGCATCCACCCACTCGTCTTCTCTTCTCACTTTCTCCAGCTACCTTCAGACTACTCTCTTCCAGATTCTCCAGCGCTATGCAAACTTCCATGTGAATGCGGTCACGGATCGAATTTTTACGAGCTCGGCTGGGCGGCTGCTGATGGCCGCTCTGCCCATGCTCATCGCACTCCCCTTCGCCTTGCCTTTCCCCTTATGGCATCCGCCTATCGGTCAGCGCACCCAATTTCTACTCCTTCCATTCACGAGCTCGGCTGGGCGGCTGCTGATGGCCGCTCTGCCCATGCTCATCGCACTCCCCTTCGCCTTGCCTTTCCCCTTATGGCATCCGCCTATCGGTCAGCGCACCCAATTTCTACTCCTTCCATTCACGAGCTCGGCTGGGCGGCTGCTGATGGCCGCTCTGCCCATGCTCATCGCACTCCCCTTCGCCTTGCCTTTCCCCTTCTGGCATCCGCCTATCGGTCAGCGCACCCAATTTCTACTCCTTCCATTCACGAGCTCGGCTGGGCGGCTGCTGATGGCCGCTCTGCCCATGCTCATCGCACTCCCCTTCGCCTTGCCTTTCCCCTTCTGGCATCCGCCTATCGGTCAGCGCACCCAATTTCTACTCCTTCCATTCACGAGCTCGGCTGGGCGGCTGCTGATGGCCGCTCTGCCCATGCTCATCGCACTCCCCTTCGCATTGCCTTTCCCCTTCTGGCATCCGCCTATCGGTCAGCGCACCCAATTTCTACTCCTTCCATTCACGAGCTCGGCTGGGCGGCTGCTGATGGCCGCTCTGCCCATGCTCATCGCACTCCCCTTCGCCTTGCCTTTCCCCTTCTGGCATCCGCCTATCGGTCAGCGCACCCAATTTCTACTCCTTCCATTCACGAGCTCGGCTGGGCGGCTGCTGATGGCCGCTCTGCCCATGCTCATCGCACTCCCCTTCGCCTTGCCTTTCCCCTTCTGGCATCCGCCTATCGGTCAGCGCACCCAATTTCTACTCCTTCCATTCACGAGCTCGGCTGGGCGGCTGCTGATGGCCGCTCTGCCCATGCTCATCGCACTCCCCTTCGCCTTGCCTTTCCCCTTCTGGCATCCGCCTATCGGTCAGCGCACCCAATTTCTACTCCTTCCATTCACGAGCTCGGCTGGGCGGCTGCTGATGGCCGCTCTGCCCATGCTCATCGCACTCCCCTTCGCCTTGCCTTTCCCCTTCTGGCATCCGCCTATCGGTCAGCGCACCCAATTTCTACTCCTTCCATTCACGAGCTCGGCTGGGCGGCTGCTGATGGCCGCTCTGCCCATGCTCATCGCACTCCCCTTCGCCTTGCCTTTCCCCTTCTGGCATCCGCCTATCGGTCACCGCACCCGATATCTTCGCCTTTCTGTCAGCTAAGCAATTGACAGGCCGATTGCTGGGCATCTTCTGCGCCCTGAACCGCGGGACGGTGAACCCGGAGGCCTCGGTGATGCTGCAGTACGCGCAGACGGGGCTCGGCTACCTCCACTACCTCGCCTGCGCCTTCTACACCACCCGCATCGTACTGGCCATACGGGCAAGGAAACACGTCGGCACCGACTCCGAAAGCCTCAAGGCCAAGATTGCTGCCACTCGCAATATTCTAATCGGCACCTACTTCCTTATCCTAAGCCCATTCTATGGCCTGGCCGTGATTTACAAGGCTGCTGGTGCCAGATCCTCCTCCCATTCCTCCTCTACACCCCAGGCCGCCTCTACACTCTACTAGGCAAAGCGCCTTTCTGCCTTGTTCAGGACGACGTTCGCCTGGTTCACTTCCTCATTCACATCCTTAGCCGAATAGACTATGCCTTCCCACAGCCCCGTTTCCGAGCTCACTCTGACTAGGTCAGCTATGGGGTGATTGCTTTGTGGGTGATAGCGTTGATTTCTTTCACCCTTAGTTGAAGCTGAAAATACAGCGTCGTGGGTGATTGCAGCAACTGGTGGTGGCGGAACTGCGAATGATGACACCGATCGGGAACGCACTGATCATCCTCTGTCTTCTCCGCCCCTACCGCGCTTTCCTCCTTGACCACTTTCGCCGCCTCGTGGGCAAATCCAGTGCCGTCGTCCCCTTAACCTAACAACCATCAATGTTCACTTCTCTATGTCAAATCCTCTTCCCCAGCTTTACTTTTCGGAGTTCAAGTCAAACAAGGTATTCTCTCTCGGCTGTCGCCAAGCGCTCGAGTATTTTCTTACAAGTTTTATCATTCCAGACGCGTCAGGCAAAGTTTTACTCAATAAGCGCATTTAAAAGTTCAAAGGGAGAAAAAACCTTTTCTAATTTAGGGAAAATTAGTGCGGATTGAAATGGGTATGGTTAAAAAAATGTAAAACTAAATTTGTAAATGTACGCCTCATTTTTCAACTTAGTAGTTCAACCACATGCTAAAAACGCACTGTACATATCAAAATTCGACCCTACCTTTTATTAACAATGTTAGCAGTCATATTGCTAAAAAAATGTAGGCAAATGACGGTAGAGTTACATTTTAGCCCCTGATTCAAGGAATGTAGGGCCGATTTAGGAAATGTATGCAGTGTTTCTAGACTAATTCGAGTGTGCTTTTTACGAATCTGAAGCGTACATTTTTTATTTCGATCCTACATTTCCTGTTTCTGCCTGGTTTGGCCACCAGACCGCTTATAGGCTTTTAAAAAGACTTCTAAAAAGCTTCAAAAAGCATCGTAATGTAAGTATTCCATCATATGTGTGTATCATATGTGTTCCATCGAATATTCTAGCAAAGTAGGCCTTAAAATGGCTTCTACAAATTTTGAGTTTATGTTATTGGGCATCAAAGGGTATAACAGGGCATCGCAATGTGCGTGCCAGAGCCCCGCGCCACAGCCTCGGGTGAAGGCCAAGACCAAAGCTGGGCATGAAGCATTTCAGCAGCAAAGTTGCAGCTAAGAAGGGTGTAGAAAGGCAGTCAAAGGGTGCAGAAGCCTTTTTAAAGGCCTTTGAGCGGTCTGGCGGCTAAACCAGGCAGAAACAAAAAATGTACCGGGTGCGGCGTCCAAAAGTTGACAAACTTGAAGACACTGGTTCTCCATGCCATTGCAGTTCTGTGAGATCCCGCTTCACACATATGTTTGTCTAGGTGTCTATTATAAACATGTAAAGCAGTTTGGTGTTTCGTGCAGTCTGGATGGAGAAATGGCAAAATTAGTAGAAAAGGTCAGAAAAATGGCTGTCAGCAGAATACATTCTAGTACACCTAACATTGGCAAATAATTTATCCACCCCACTTTGCAGCTGAGGAGGTTGATTTTTTTACACAAATTAGGTCTAACCTTGGTTAATAAGGTTGGTAATTTGCAGCTCAATTGATTAAACAGGTGTGGAGAAATTGCCATTTTCATAAATAAATCTAAAAACAACTTGGCTTGCAACAAGTATAATAATATGGGAATCAATAGAAAATGTGGAAAACCCATTATTCAATAGCTATTTCTGGCCACAAGAAAGACCTAGAAGGCTGAAAATTTATACCTAAGTTAAGGACCTTTAGGACTAAATTGTGTTAAATTTCTGGCTTCAAAGCTTTTTATGGACCAGAGAAAAAAGCTGCATAGTTGGATGGCATTTTTTTTGAGTCTCAACCCAAGTTGTTTTAGTGTGGTTTTACTAAAATGGCAAGTACTCCACACCTGTTTCATCAAATGAACTGCAAATTTCTACACTTGCTAAAGAAGGTTAGGCCTACTTTGTGTAAAAAAATTATCTCTCTAGCTGCCAGTATGGTGGAGAAATTAATTTCCAAAATTAGGTATATGGTAATGTACTACCCCCCTGAATTCTGCTGACAGCCATTTTTCTGACCTTTTCTACTAATTTTGCCATTTCTCCATCCAGACTGCACGAAACATCGAACCGCTTTACATGCTTATAATAGACAGCTAGGCAAACATCTTTGTGAAGCAGGAGCTCACAGAACTGCAATGGCATGGAGAACCATAGTCTTCAAGTTTGTCAACTTTTGGACGCCGCACCCGGTAGGATCGAAATAAAATATGTACGCTACAGATTCGTAAAAAGCACACGCGAATTAGTCTAGAAACACTGCATACATTTCCTAAATCGGCCCTACATTCCTTGAATCAGGGGCTAAAATGTAACTTGACTGTCATTTGCCTACATTTTTTTAGCAATATGACTGCTAACATTGTTAATAAAAGGTAGGATCGAAATTTGAAATGTACAATAAGTTTTTAGCATGTGGTTGAACTATTAAGAAGAAAAATGAGGCGTACATTTACAAATTTAGTTCTACATTTTTTTAACACTGCCGGATTGAAATTCGTTGAACTGCGCGAGAACGGCAATGTTTTCTGAGGTCACATTTTTCAAGTAATGCCTCCTCTTCCTTCAACATTAATTTTATTAATATTTTGTAGTACGCTTATGTTAACGTGAGGTTAGCGTAATTTCCTCAAGTAAGCGTAGACTTCCTCAAGTAAGCGTAACTTTCCTCAAGTTAGCGTACGCTTACTTGAGGAATTTTACGCTTATTTGAGCAAAGTTATGCTTACCTGAAAATCCTCAAGTAAGCGTATGCTTACTTGAGGCAACTTACGCTTACTTGAGGAAATTTACGCTTACTTGAGGAGTTTTACGCTTACTTGAGCATAGCATTTCCTCAAGTTAGCGGGCTTTCCGTTTACTTGAGTGGCCTTTTTGCTCATCTTAGCGGGCTGTACGCTTACTTGAGGAGTTGTTTTGTGCCTCATACATGATCAATAATGAATCAATGAATCCATAATCATGCATGAATCAATGAATCTATGAAGTGGTGTTGAAAAGTATCAAGAAACATGAATTATGAAACAATCAAAAAGGCAATCACTGAAAAAGCTATGGCTATGGAGAAGATTATCATGCCTGGCTAGGAGGAGGAGCGGCTGTTGGCTGCTGGCTAGTTCTTGGAGATGGAGCGGTTGCTGCCCTTGGAGATGGAGTGATGATCGGATGCTGCAGGAAGTATTCCTGAAGGGTCTGTACAATTTATGGTCAATTTATTGCCCTAATCAATTGCCTTTTTTCTTTGTTTGCTGCATTACATCAATTAGCGTCCATAAGAAACAGCTCTTTTTTTCATGGAAAGAATAAAAACAATAAAAAAAGAAGCAAAAATATTGCAGTGCAAAAGGATTGAACTCCTCAAGTAAGCGTACGCTAACATGAGCTCAAGTAAGCGTACGCTAAGATGAGGCCTCAAGTAAGCGCCACGCTTACTTGAGGTTAGCGGAAACTCACCTCATCTTAGTGGGAAATCCTCAAACTCAAGTAAGCGTACTACATTTTCTATTTCGAAGCTTTTATTTACGTTGTCTTGGCGTTCATTTGATCGTGTGTTGTTTTCTTATCAAACGAACTGTTTGAGCGTTCTGTCCATTCTATAGCTTTGCATCATCTGTCTAATACCATGATTTTAAAACAAGACAAAAATCTTTCCTGAAAATTAAACGTTGCAGCTTTGCACGAGTTTTTCATTTTTTTCTATTTTAATTTTTAAACCAATTTAGCATGTGCTGTGTTTTAAAGTTAGCAGTGCATCGCAATTGATACTAATCTCTACATGTTGATAATTTATTATTTTGTAGGAAAAATCCTGTTCGTTTTTCAATCACAGTCACGATCATTAGGGCAAAACAAAAAAGCTACAAAAAGCCAGGATGCGTTGCTCTTTTGAAAGAGATGATATGGTTAGTGCGTGGTTGATTGCTGCCTGGATACAAGAGGCAAATCCCGACGACACCCTGGGCTCAATATTGATAGCATTCGCGCCATCTCGGAGCCTGACGCGTAACCAAATAGAAACGGAGCGCTGAGACATTGGGAGTGGGAGGAGGCACCGGACGAAATTGAATCCCACGATATCCAACTTACCTCCATCCACCCTCCTCTTTCCCCCTCCCTCCGCCTCCCTCCTCTCCTTCCTTTCCCACCTAGCTCTTCTTTCCCGATATGCATAATAAGTACCTTCAGCCTTGTTTTCACCAGTCTAGTTTGGGCCTAGTTTTAAGCGCGCTGAAAGTTTCTTTGGCCGGATCTTCCCTCTTTTCAATTATTTCTCCCTTCCGCGCATGCTTTTAGGCACTTGCTAAGGAAGGGAAATGTGCCAATATCTTCCCCTTGCCCAATCTCTTTTTGCGCGGCCGAAGGCCGCCTGCCGCGGAGGGCAGGGCAGTCAGAGCTCCGGAGGCCGGAGGGCATGGGTGCGGAGGCCCCGGAGCGTAGCCTAGCATGCGAAGCATGCTAGGCGAAGCGTAGGGGCCGTAGCACCCGTGCCCGGAGGCCGGAGGAGTCTGGCGCCCTGCCCGAAGCGGCGGGCGGCCAAGGCCAGCTTAAGCAGTTACCCCATTTTTGTGTCCGTCTGTCCGCATATATATATATATATATATGTCTGTCCCGGGCCCATACTCCGCGGTTTTTCAATGAAATTGGCTAATTTTTTGCATGAAGGTCCGCCTGGGTGGTATCTCCAGGCCATTTTTTGCGATGGACGTAATTTTTCAATTTTTGCCCAAAACTCAATTTTTTGATGTTTCAAAATATGAAAATTCATAAATCACTGGTTTTTCAATGAAATTAGCTGAATTTTGGCAGGTACGTCCGTCAAAGTAATATCTTGAAGCTGGCAAAAGGAATTTTCGAAATAATTATTATATCTTGATTTATAGACAAAAACCCAAAATCTTGATGTTTCAAAAATTTGAACATGCATAAATCCATTGTTTTTCAATGAAATCAGCTGATTTTTGGCAGGTACATCCATCAAAGTAATATCTTAAAGCTGGCAAAAGGATTTATTGAAATATTTATTTTATCTTGATTTATAGACAAAAACCCAAAATCTTGATGTTTCAAAAATTTGAACATGCATAAATCCATTGTTTTTCAATGAAATCAGCTGATTTTTGGCAGGTACATCCATCAAAGTAATATCTTAAAGCTGGCAAAAGGATTTATTGAAATATTTATTTTATCTTGATTTATAGACAAAAACCCAAAATCTTGATGTTTCAAAAATTTGAACATGCATAAATCCATTGTTTTTCAATGAAATCAGCTAATTTTTGGCAGGTACGTATCAACCATGCGAATTGAAAAGTTTTGTAACGTAGCTAGTGGTTATTACTTGTACTGGAACAAAGGCCGCACATCTTGGCGATAGCCGATAATACCTTGTTTGCTAAACAGCTGAAACTGAAACTGGGCTTCCACGGGCAAGCCTCAATTATCTCCTCCACCTTCTACAGGACAATGCCAGGGGCCTGATTGGCTTCTGCAAGCATTTTTGCACTATTTCAAGCCACAGCCTGAAAATAGGCTGGAAAAGTAGGCACCTAGGCCCCCTAGCTGACACCTTTGAACGAACTTCCGGGGCAGACCCTCAGTCACTTTGGCCTCCACTTCCCTCACGACGCCCTCCCGTCACCAGTCACTTCCTTTGCCTTCCCTCACTCCTGGTCGGGATTGAAATTGATTCCGGCGCGGACAGAGCGTGAAGCGCCCACTGGGGAGTTTGCGGCCTCTTTGACCAAGTGCCTCTTCAATCTCTCCACTCTCTCCTCTCCCACTTCCCCCCAATCCCTCCCAGTCCGAAAATGGGCCTGAAAAAGAGGGAGTGGAAGTTAAGTAGAGGTCGAGGAGTGCGGGAAGAAGCTTTTGGGGGCGCAAAGTCGGCGGGCACTCTGTCATCTGGAAGTGGACTGCTGTCTCTGCTTGTCTTTGGGGGGCGGCCGAGAGTGAGGGCGGGGGAAATGGAATTCAGCCCTTGGTAGGCTGGAGCTGGAGCATATATACTGGCACCCCATTCGCCTCTTTGTTGCTTCAGGCTCTGGCCCAGCCCAGGGAGGGAGGGAGGGGCGGGAGGGGCGGGAGTGGGCCGGGCTGAGGTCGCGCTCCATTTAGGCCGCCTTTATGCCTCCTTACAAGCACAGGGTTATCGCATTGCTCACACTTCATTGCCTCTCTTCCCCCTACTCAGCCTCTTCCCACTTACTCCTGTATGCAAATGGCGTTTCCGCCTGTTATGTCAGAGTCTACTAGTTGTACAGGGCCGTCCCTAAGCAGAGCTGCTGTGATTAGTCTCAGCTAGTCAACAACTGGCTAGCCAGGGTTCCCATCTCAGGCCATTCAAAAGGCCCCCCATACCTGCTTATTCCGACCCGCCTATCCTATTATTCTGCGTCCGCCCAGCTTTCATTTCTCACTAATTCTCTGATTCTGTCCCTAACGGCTAAGTCCAAGTTTTAGCACCTTTGCCTCAAGCTGCATGTCAGGCGCAGGAGAAGGTAGGGGAGGTGATGGATGGCTCATCTTTCATCCATGAGGCGAGGTAGAGAAGGCCTGTGAGATGAGGGGGAGGCCCGTAAGATTGGTGGCAGGAGATTGAGCAGGGTTTACGAGGGCTGCGTCGTAAAGGTAGTGGAGGCGGCGATGTTGCAGGAGGGCGGCTGCGGTGATGGATGGAATGGGGAGAAAGCCTGCTGGATGTTAGCCGCGGAGCACTGGCGCGATTAGCGCCGCTTCAGCCATGCCTCTGCCTCAAGCCTCCTTCATTTCAGGTACATTCATTTACCCTTTATTTCTTTTTTCAATTCCACGTTTGCTTTTTTGGCCTGCCACTTTAATTTGCTCCATCAATGATAAATCCATCAATAACCTGATCAATCCACCAATAAGCTGCTCAGCTAGAAATATAAACGTCACTGACACTTTTGCTGTAACTCTTGTTTGTTTGTTTAAATTTCCAAACAAATATAGAAATGGGCACCTGCTAGGCTGGTATTGAGTAGGTAAAAGACCGTTTAGAACTAGCTGGGGTATTAGCAGAGGCCTTGATGCGTAAATAGAGTGGGCAGGTGGGAGGTGGTAATGAAGCTGCGCTGGCACCCCTGCAGCGGAAGTCAATGCCGGACACATCCGGGGGGGGGGGGGGGCGGGGGTGGGCAACAGGTAGCAGCATGCGGGGGAGGACTTGGCGGAGGTTGGAGGAAGTGAGGGAAAGAGGCGGATTCATTACTCTCACCAGTGGGGCGTAGCTAGGGCAGACAGGTTTTTACGTGGCGCCTGGGAGCGGAGCGGAGAGCTGGGCGAGTGGCTGAGTGGGGAGAGATTGGAGGAAAGGATGGCTGCAGGCTGTGTCTGGCTTCTCCTGGCCGCCTGGCTGGCCGCTGGGCAGACGACCAGCGCGGATGTTCAGCCCTGCGTCCTGCGCTGCAAAGATGCTCACATGCTCCAGGTAGCCTTCCCTTCATTCATGTCTCAGGCTGTGTCTGGCTTCTCCTGGCCGCCTGGCTGGCCGCTGGGCAGACGACCAGCGCGGATGTTCAGCCCTGCGTCCTGCGCTGCAAAGATGCTCACATGCTCCAGGTAGCCTTCCCTTCATTCATGTCTCAGGCTGTGTCTGGCTTCTCCTGGCCGCCTGGCTGGCCGCTGGGCAGACGACCAGCGCGGATGTTCAGCCCTGCGTCCTGCGCTGCAAAGATGCTCACATGCTCCAGGTAGCCTTCCCTTCATTCATGTCTCAGGCTGTGTCTGGCTTCTCCTGGCCGCCTGGCTGGCCGCTGGGCAGACGACCAGCGCGGATGTTCAGCCCTGCGTCCTGCGCTGCAAAGATGCTCACATGCTCCAGGTAGCCTTCCCTTCATTCATGTCTCAGGCTGTGTCTGGCTTCTCCTGGCCGCCTGGCTGGCCGCTGGGCAGACGACCAGCGCGGATGTTCAGCCCTGCGTCCTGCGCTGCAAAGATGCTCACATGCTCCAGGTAGCCTTCCCTTCATTCAATCCTGTCTCAGGCTGTGTCTGGCTTCTCCTGGCCCGCCTGGCTGGCCGCTGGGCAGACGACCAGCGCGGATGTTCAGCCCTGCGTCCTGCGAAAAAGACAACCCACCAACCAGCCCCCCCCCCAACACACCCCCCCAACCCCCCCCCCCCCCCCCCCCACAAACAACAACACCACCCCCCCACCCCAACCACACAACCCCCCACACCCCCCCCCCCCCCCAAACACACTGCAAAGATGCTCACATGCTCCAGGTAGCCTTCCCTTCATTCATGTCTCAGGCTGTGTCTGGCTTCTCCTGGCCGCCTGGCTGGCCGCTGGGCAGACGACCAGCGCGGATGTTCAGCCCTGCGTCCTGCGCTGCAAAGATGCTCACATCTCCAGTAGCCCCCCCACATGTTTGGCTCGGCCGGGCGCCGGAGCACCAGCGGGAGCAGCCCGCGCCGCGCGGCACATGCTCCAGGTAGCCTTCCCTTCATTCATGTCTCAGGCTGTGTCTGGCTTCTCCTGGCCGCCTGGCTGGCCGCTGGGCAGACGACCAGCGCGGATGTTCAGCCCTGCGTCCTGCGCTGCAAAGATGCTCACATGCTCCAGGTAGCCTTCCCTTCATTCATGTCTCAGGCTGTGTCTGGCTTCTCTCCGGGCGGGAGGGACGGGCGGAAAGATGGGACACGCTCCCCAGGAGCCTCCCTCACAGCTCAGGCTGGTCTGGCCTCCTGCCGCCTGCTGCTGCTGGCAGACGACCAGCGCGGAGCAGCCCTGCGCCTGCGCTGAAGACTCACATCTCCAGACCTCCCTCATCGCTGGCCGCCTGGCTGGCCGCTGGGCAAAAAAAAACACACCACCCCCCCCCCCCCCCCAACACACACACCCCCCCCAACCACACCACCCCCCACCACCCACCCCCCCCCAACACACCAACCCCCCCCCACCCCCACCCCCCCCCCCCCCCCAGACGACCAGCGCGGATGTTCAGCCCTGCGTCCTTTTGCGCTGCAAAGATGCTCACATGCTCCAGGTAGCCTTCCCTTCATTCATGTCTCAGGCTGTGTCTGGCTTCTCCTGGCCGCCTGGCTGGCCGCTGGGCAGACGACCAGCGCGGATGTTCAGCCCTGCGTCCTTCGCTGCAAAAGATGCTCACATGCTCCAGGTAGCCTTCCCTCAATTCCTCAGGCTGTGTCTGGCTTCTCCTGGCCGCCTGGCTGGCCGCTGGGCAGACGACCAGCGGGGAGGTTCAGCCCTCCGTCCTGCGGCGCAAAGATGCTCACATGCTCCAGGTAGCCTTCCCTTCATTCATGTCTCAGGCTGTGTCTGGCTTCTCCTGGCCGCCTGGCTGGCCGCTGGGCAGACGACCAGCGCGGATGTTCAGCCCTGCGTCCTGCGCTGCAAAGATGCTCACATGCTCCAGGTAGCCTTCCCTTCATTCATGTCTCAGGCTGTGTCTGGCTTCTCCTGGCCGCCTGGCTGGCCGCTGGGCAGACGACCAGCGCGGATGTTCAGCCCTGCGTCCTGCGCTGCAAAGATGCTCACATGCTCCAGGTAGCCTTCCCTTCATTCATGTCTCAGGCTGTGTCTGGCTTCTCCTGGCCGCCTGGCTGGCCGCTGGGCAGACGACCAGCGCGGATGTTCAGCCCTGCGCACCACACCCCCCCCCCCCACGAACACAACCCCCCCCCCCCCCCCCCCCAACACCACCTCCTGCGCTGCAAAGATGCTCACATGCTCCAGGTAGCCTTCCCTTCATTCATGTCACAGGCTGTCTCTCTCCTCCCGCCGCCCCGCCGCGGGGCAGAGGACAGGCGCGGACGCCGAACCCCACCCCCTCCACCCCCAACACAAAAACTTTACCGAGCGATGATGTATCTGGACAACTATGAACGGGGGAGGGAAGCCACTGGGGGGGCTGAGCAGGCATGCCACTCGCTGTGACGTTGGACTACTCTCCCTCCGACCCCGGCTTCGGAGAGGCTGGGGGGCGCGCGCGCAGGAGCGGCTGCCAGGGCCCTAACGGCCAAAAGTGAAACAAAGATGCACTGCCTGAATGCATGAACTGAAATGAGAAGCAGTAAAGCAGTAGCCAAAAGGCCCAATGGATGAAAGATGTAGCAGGAGATTCTGATCATCACAAGGCAAAAGTTCAAACGTGAACTGGAATGCAAAGAAAGACTGCAAATCAAACTGGAAAGCTCCCCTAAACCTCAAACAAAGGCCCTTCCACTGCTCCCAGGCCAACGCCAGTGCGAGGTTTCCACCGAGAGCTAGCCAAAAGGCCAGCCCTGACCCGCCGTGGTGCAAGGGCAGGCGGCTCTCCTGGAAGCAGCTTGGAACCCTGCCTGAGGCAAATGAAAGGCTGAAAGTGGGTGCAGTTGAAGGGGATGGGATAGGAGCAGGACCTAGCCTAGGCGCAGGGGGTAAGGAAGGCAAGCTGGGTGCGCACTCACTCCTCCAGCGCGTGCTGGCCCTGCGGCCGGGAAAGGGAGCAAAAATGAACAGCAGAAAGAGGGGAAATTGAGGGAAGGGCATGCGGGGGAGCTTCAGGGTTCCTTGGAGGCCTGGCGGCGGAGGTAGCGCAGCTCCCTCGCCGATGGTGGACGGTCCCCCGGATTCGCCACCCGCCCCACCTGAGGTTGAACTGGAGCAGCATCAGTGTCAGCAACTGGGAGAGGGTCACCGCAAGGGAGGGGAGCGCTGAGGCCTGGAAGGCCAGAGCGTTCTCCCATGGGCGCTTGAGGAAGGAGCTTGAGCTCCTCGCTGCTGGCGAAGTCGGCGGCCTCGAGGGGGACGAGCTGGGAGACGGAGCGCTTGGCCACGTAGCCGGAGGCGTCGCGCACGGAGACGAAGCGGATGATCCCCGAGCTGTCCGGGAACTGCTCCACCACCCTCACCAGCTTCCAGAGCTGTCTTGGCTTCTCCTCTGCTAGGAGGCAGGCTGAGTCGACTGGAGGAGCTGGGCAGGATCGGAGGCCGAATCGGTTGGCCTGGGCCAGGTGCTGGGAGCGGAGGTAGGCGATGTACTTGGACTGCCAGGCGTCCGCGAATGACTCGACCAGCTTCTGCTTGGCCTTCTGGAAGCCCCGCAGGGCCTTTGCCCCCGCCGGGGAGCATGGAGCGGAGTCAAAGAGGACTGGTGGAGAAAGGAGAGAGACCGGAGTGATGGCCCTGAAGTCCCCCGGGTCGTCGGAGACCGGGCAGAGCGGGCGGGAGTTGATGGTGGCCTCGACGCGGACCACGATCGTGTTGAAGGCGTCCTCCTGAAGGCGCTGTCTCCAGAGCAGTGGCTTGAGGGAGTCCTTGATGCTGCGATTGAGGCGCTCGTTGGCCCCGTTCACCCAGGGTGCCCGGATGATGGTGAGCTGGAAGCGGACGGAGTGCGTGGCGGCGAACTCCTCGAGGCTGAGGGGCAAGTAGCCGGGGACCACTAGCACCGGTGCCAGTGTCCTTGCTGCCGACTGGAAGGCTGTCGCGTGATCGATCCAGATCACCCCCGATGTCAGCCCTCTTCGTGCCCAGAACCTTTCGAAGGCGTTGCAGGCTGAGCGAGCGCTGTAGTCCCGCAGGACCTCCAGATGACTGGCCCGTGTGGCGGCGCAGGTGAGGTGGAGGAGCCAGCGCTTGACGACGGTGCCCCGTCCGGCGATGACGCTGAATGGGCCCAGCTGGTCCACCAGCACTGAGGAGAAAGGAGGCTGGGCGACTGCGAGACGCTCTGGCGGCAGCCGGCCTAGAGCTGGAAGGGGAAGGGGCCTGGCCTTTGCAAGGCGGCAGGGCTGGCACTCCCGGAGTGCCTGGGCCACCTCCCGAGCTCCCCCCGTTACCCAGAAACGGCGCCGGAGGAGGGCTAGGGTGGTAGCTGAGGCTGCGTGGCAGCCGACACTGTGCGTGTGCAGGATGATCAGCTTTGTGAGGCTGTGCCCTTTGGGAAGAAGGGCGGGGGGATGTCCGTGTGGGTCCTGGCCGAAGCGGGAGACCAGGCGGATGATGCCCTCCGCGTCCAGCTTGGCCCCCAGCTGCCTGGCCCGGTTCTTGGCCTGCGGCGTCCCCATGTCCTCCTCGAGGACCGTCCAGATGTCCCCGAACTCCTGTCGCTGGAGGTCGTGGACGAGGTGATAGAGAGCATTCTCTCGCTCTGGCCAGAGCACCGGCTGCTTTGTCCCGTCTGGATAGTGGCTGGGGTAGGCGAAGCGGAGAGTGTAGGCTGCTGTGCCTAGGAGGCGGCGGAGTGAGCTGAACTTGTCCACCTGAAGCAGGTGAAGGAGCCCCGTTCCCACAGACGTGCCCTGAAGGAGGAGTGGTGTGGCTACGGCTGGCGGTGCCTGGCTGACAGCCTCGCCATCGCCCCCGAGGGGGGAGGAAGGGCTTACTGCAGGTCCCGCAGGCTGCTGCTCAGCACCCGGCGAAGGGCGTGGGTTGAAGAGGGGCCAGGAGGCGAAAGGCGTCGCCAGGAAGTCTGGGCCTGAGAAGAAGAAGCCCGACTCCGTCAGCTCCTCCAGCATCCTGGGCTTTGTGCACCAGTCCGCCGGATTCTCCGCAGTGGGGATCCACCTAAAGTCCTTGGTCACGCTGGTCTCCAGGACCCTCCGGACGCGTCTGGACTCGTAGTCCCTGGGGCCCTCCCCGGCCTTGAGCCAGGCGAGGACGATGGAGCTGTCCACGAAGTGGACGATGTGCTCGAACTTCCCCACACCGCCGGCGGCCTCGCACAGAAGCCCCGCTGCCCTGGCTGCGATCTCCACTGCCCAGAGTTCGCTCCGGGGGGTGGAAATGAGGATGCCGCGTCCCTCTGCTGGGACCAGCCTGGACTTCGCTAGGAGTAGGTGGCTAGACTGGCCTGTGCAGGCGTACAGTGCAAAGCCGTAGCTGGTGTCAGAGGCGTCTGACATGATGGCCAGCGTGGGTGCCTTCCCGAAGGCGTAGCGCTGGAAACGGATGGAGGGGGCCTTCTCCAGCTGAGGCCGCAAGGCTGTCCAGGTCTTCTGGAGCTCTTCTGGCACCGCGTCATCCCAGCTGCTGCAGAACTGGTGGGTTGCCTGCATCGCCAGGCGCCCTTGGAGAGTGAGCGGTGTGAACATGCCGAAAGGGTCATAGAGGCGGGCGACCCCGGAGGCGAGGTCCCTGGCCCGGAGCACGGGGGAGCCCAGGAGGTCACTGAAGTCCACCGCGGGGCAGGAGAGCGTATCATCCTCCAGGTGCCAGACCACCCCCAGGTTCTTGAACTCTGTCTCCGCTGCCTTGGCCTCCTCCGGGAGCCCTGCTGTGACCTCGGAGTGAGCGGAGCCGAAGGCGCGCAAGTTGAACTGGGCCTGAGCGAAGAGACTGCGTAGGCCCTGGGCCCGTCTCTGAGCCTCCTCCACTGACGCTGAGCCAACGACCAGGTTGTCGGCGTACGTCCAGCCCGGCACCGCTGCCACCTCCTCCTCCGTGAGGCCCTCGTGGACTCCTGAGTCCCTGGCATCTTGGCAAAGGCGGCGTATGCAGGCTTGAAGCAACCACGGGGAGGCTGAGCACCCCATGATCACCCGGCAGTACTTCCAGACGCGGAAGTTTGAGGGGGAGAGTGGCTTCTCCCAGTCCTCTGGAAGGATCACGCGGAGAGCGTCTGTGTGGTCCTCGCGGACTCGCAGCGTATAGAAGGCCTTCTGAAGATCAGCTGCGAAGGCGACTGGCTGGAGGCGGAGCCCCAGCTGGACTCTGAGCAGGCTGGTGAGGAGGTCTGGGCCGGTGTCGATGAGATCGTTGAGACTCGTTGGAGGGCTGCCGCACTTGCTGCTAGCATCCACCACCGGCCGCGTCTTGGGCCCGGGGGCTGGAAAGTGAGGGAGGTGGTGTACCAGGCGACCCTCTGGCACCGCCTCCATGACTGGAACGATGATCCCCGCGTCCGCCTGGGCCTGGAACTCTGCGTAGTAGGCCCGCCGCTCCTCCCCGGACAGCCGGCGGTCCGTAGACTCCGCCCTCCCGTAGGCCCGGGCGAAGTTGGAGGCGAGGGCCTGAGCTTGAGGCTTGAAAGGGAGTGGGACTGTGAAGGCGCCGTCCTCCCCCCGTGACACATTCTCCAGCAGCCGAGCTGTCTTGGCCTCCGCCTCCGTGACGGCGGAGCCTGCCTCCTTCTCGAAGCCCAGGACGTCGAGAGCGGTCTGGCGGTCCAGGTACTCCTGCAGGGTCACCGGGGTGCTGAGGGCGTGGAAGGCTGTGTGACAGGTTGCTGTCCACGCTCGCCGCCGGTCCGTCACCACCGTCTCCCTGTGCCCCAGCGAGCCTCTGAGGATGGAGCCAAAGTGTGAGTGGTAGATGGAGAGTCCGTCTGTGAGTGGGACGGATGGGCAGGTGGCGCCCAGGATGCGTTCATAGGCGTTCAAGCCCACCAGCAGCCCGACCACCTTACTCTCCACCTGCGCCGAGGGCAGGTTTGCGAAGCCCAGCTCTGGAGTCCCCGCTGCCTCCAGCAGCCCCTCTGCTAGGCGGAAGCCTCCCAGGGCCAGGTCTGGGCACAGGATGGAGGCCTGGTAGGCCTTGAGGGAGAGACGGAAGCCGTCCCGGCCGATGACTCGGAGCTCCACCGGCCGACTCGTCAGCGTCTTCACTTGGCCCGTCCCCGCGTAGGCCACTGTCACCGTCTCTGGGGGCAGCTGCTTCAGTCGCAGTTCCCGGACCAGGTCCGACCGGATCCAGGAGAGAGAGGCCCCGGAGTCGCAGAGAGTGAAGGCCTTGCGCTGGAGCTCTGGCTCGCGAGGGTGCTGGAGGGTGCCGGTGAACGTGGCGAGGATGGCCGTCCGCTGGCCGGGGGAGCTGGTCAGGTTCAGATTCGTGTGGTCTGTCGACGTGACGCTCCACTCCGTCCCCGCACCGAGCATCCCCGTCTCCACCTGGCCTCCTGCCCCTTCCTTGTGAAGGGCTGTGTGGTGCCGCTTTCCACAGACCTGGCAGACCCCGGAGGACTGGCAGTCCTGGACTTTGTGCTTCTTGAGGCAGTTCCAGCAGACCTGGAGCTCCTTGACGCGGGCCTCCCTGGCCGCTGGCGTCTTGTACTGCTCGCACTGCCGCGCCCCGTGCCCTGCTGTGTTGCAGAAGGTGCACGGCGGTCGCTGGGCTCTGTCCTTCTGCTTCCCCTTTCCCCCTCCTTTGCCTCCGCCCCTCGCTCCGCCTCCTCCCGGCCTCGGTGCTGGGGGAGGGGCCTGGAAGGGTGCTCCTGCTGGAGGCGCCGCCTGTGGTGCTGCCCGGCCTGGCCTGGCCGCCCCCCGGGTGCCCAAGCCCGTGCCTGCGAAGAAGGAGGAGGAGAACGGTGAGGCCTCTGCTGCAGCCGCCGATGCCCGGGCTGCCTCGAGCCGGCACTCTGCCGTGAGTGCCTGCAGGAACTCTGCAAAGGTGGGTGTGAGGTCCTGGCCCGCTCTGTTCCTGTCCGCGTGGAGATCCTTGACGAAGGTAGGCGGGGCCTTCTCCAGCAGAGCGTAGGTGTGCGAGTCCAGGGCAGCCGCTGCCACCCCCAGGGCGGCCAGCCTCGAGCTGATGACGGAGAGTGCGTCCTTGAAGGCCTCCAGGCCCACCGCGTCGCCGTCCTGCACGGCCTCGAGCTCCGCCAGGCTCTTGTACAGAGCCCTCTTCATGGTGTCCTTGCAGTCGTAGTTGGAGTCCAGGATGGCTAGGGCGTCCCTGAAGGCCGTGGCGCCGAAGGGGTCCAGGTGCTGGATCTTGGACTTCGCTGGCCCGTCCAGGGCGTTGAGCAGGTGGACGAAGCGGTCGCTGCCGGGAAGGCGATTGTTGGCCTCCAGGCGATTGCGGACCCAGCTGCGGAAGTCCGGGTACGCCGCCACATCCCCCCCGTCGAAAGGAGGGAGCTCATGCTTGAGCTTGGGAAGGCTGGTAGGAGACTTGTCGGCCAGCTGCTGTCCCCCTGCTGCCTGCTGTGCCTGCAGGGCCTGCAACTGGTCCATGAAGAGCCGCCGGTCCGCTGCTGCCTGCTCTGCGGCCTGCCGCCGCTCCTCTGCTGCCTGGCGCTGAGAGTCCTGCAGGGCTGCCAGCAGCGCTGCCACCGTCGGGTCCACCACCGCCCCTGCTGGGGCCAGTAGAGGAGGAGCTAACGGGGGAGGCTTGGTCGGCTGTGTTTTGCGCTTGGGAGGCTGATGAGAGTAGGAGATGGCTCGCGTCGTCCCTGCCCGGACGCTGGGCTTGGCCAGCTTGGCCACGACGAGCTGGTCGATGAAGGCGGCGGGTGCGAGGTGCTGCTTGTCCAGGCAGGTGGGGCAGGAGAACTTGAAGTCCACCGCGGCCTGCTCCTGCTGGTTGATGCGGTCCAGGATGCTGAGCCACACCTCCACCGTCGCTGAGCCCGGGGGCCGGAAGAGCTGGTCCAGGCCGGAGATGCAGAAGATGCTGTCGCAGTCCCCGCAGACGACCTTCTCCTCCACGTGGCTGTCGATGGGGCAGTCGGTGCAGCAGGGCTTGGTGCCATCCGCGTCGTTGAAGAGGGCCTTGTCCGCCATCACCTGACAGAACTCCACCCGCACTCAGGAACTGAAACTGAAGAGGACCACCGAAGAAGCCCGGTGTGCCTAGGCCTGAGCCAAGACAGTGACCAAACTGCGCTTGCGGGAGGACCTTGCGCGGACGAGGCGGTGTACCAGCTGCTGGAGTAGCCCTCGCAGCAGCTCTTCTGCAGGGGAACAGAGACCCGGAAGGAGGATGATGCAATGCTGAGAGGAGGACCGTGGAAGTGCCGGTATGTCTAGCGTGAGCCTAGACAGTGACCGAGCAGCGATTGAGGATGAAGGAGAGGGCCTTGTCGAAGCCGCAGGTGACCTCGTCCAGGCTGAAGTGGCAGACGGATGTCGTCAGGTTCACCTCAGACACTCCCCCAGACCGCACACACACTCCAGCAGACTCTGAGTCCAAACAACCGCAATAGACGCGGTATGCCCAAGCTGTAGCAGCTGGACAGGGACCAGAAGCGCTAGCTGGGGCGGTGGTGGCCGACGGCAGCCGAGCCGAAGGCCAAACAGGTCCTTTAGATGGTACTGGTTCCACTTTACCGAGCGATGATGTATCTGGACAACTATGAACGGGGCAGGGAAGCCACTGGGGGGGCTGAGCAGACATGCCACTCGCTGTGACGTTGGACTACTC
This sequence comes from Ptycholaimellus sp. GST1_10, assembly GCA_030248095.1. Lineage (NCBI taxonomy): Eukaryota > Metazoa > Nematoda > Chromadorea > Chromadorida > Chromadoridae > Ptycholaimellus > Ptycholaimellus sp. GST1_10. The sequence goes on from JASANA010005481.1 coordinate 132,483, forward strand.
TCCCTCCGACCCCGGCTTCGGAGA
>JASANA010005482.1:0-12172 GCA_030248095.1 Ptycholaimellus sp. GST1_10
CCAAGTCAGGTTGCCCCAACTGTAAGAACAACAAAACAGCAAAAGAAAGCGCAACATACCACAAACACAGGCACATACAATCACACAGCACTCACACACTCACTCAAGGCTGGGTTACTAAGCAAGGCCTTACTCCCACGCAGTAAGTGTGGTTTCAGACGTCACAAAGGCCCGCCCAAGTCAGGTTGCCCCAACTGTAAGAACAACAAAACAGCAAAAGAAAGCGCAACATACCACAAACACAGGCACATACAATCACACAGCACTCACACACTCACTCAAGGCTGGGTTACTAAGCAAGGCCTTACTCCCACGCAGTAAGTGTGGTTTCAGACGTCACAAAGGCCCGCCCAAGTCAGGTTGCCCCAACTGTAAGAACAACAAAACAGCAAAAGAAAGCGCAACATACCACAAACACAGGCACATACAATCACACAGCACTCACACACTCACTCAAGGCTGGGTTACTAAGCAAGGCCTTACTCCCACGCAGTAAGTGTGGTTTCAGACGTCACAAAGGCCCGCCCAAGTCAGGTTGCCCCAACTGTAAGAACAACAAAACAGCAAAAGAAAGCGCAACATACCACAAACACAGGCACATACAATCACACAGCACTCACACACTCACTCAAGGCTGGGTTACTAAGCAAGGCCTTACTCCCACGCAGTAAGTGTGGTTTCAGACGTCACAAAGGCCCGCCCAAGTCAGGTTGCCCCAACTGTAAGAACAACAAAACAGCAAAAGAAAGCGCAACATACCACAAACACAGGCACATACAATCACACAGCACTCACACACTCACTCAAGGCTGGGTTACTAAGCAAGGCCTTACTCCCACGCAGTAAGTGTGGTTTCAGACGTCACAAAGGCCCGCCCAAGTCAGGTTGCCCCAACTGTAAGAACAACAAAACAGCAAAAGAAAGCGCAACATACCACAAACACAGGCACATACAATCACACAGCACTCACACACTCACTCAAGGCTGGGTTACTAAGCAAGGCCTTACTCCCACGCAGTAAGTGTGGTTTCAGACGTCACAAAGGCCCGCCCAAGTCAGGTTGCCCCAACTGTAAGAACAACAAAACAGCAAAAGAAAGCGCAACATACCACAAACACAGGCACATACAATCACACAGCACTCACACACTCACTCAAGGCTGGGTTACTAAGCAAGGCCTTACTCCCACGCAGTAAGTGTGGTTTCAGACGTCACAAAGGCCCGCCCAAGTCAGGTTGCCCCAACTGTAAGAACAACAAAACAGCAAAAGAAAGCGCAACATACCACAAACACAGGCACATACAATCACACAGCACTCACACACTCACTCAAGGCTGGGTTACTAAGCAAGGCCTTACTCCCACGCAGTAAGTGTGGTTTCAGACGTCACAAAGGCCCGCCCAAGTCAGGTTGCCCCAACTGTAAGAACAACAAAACAGCAAAAGAAAGCGCAACATACCACAAACACAGGCACATACAATCACACAGCACTCACACACTCACTCAAGGCTGGGTTACTAAGCAAGGCCTTACTCCCACGCAGTAAGTGTGGTTTCAGACGTCACAAAGGCCCGCCCAAGTCAGGTTGCCCCAACTGTAAGAACAACAAAACAGCAAAAGAAAGCGCAACATACCACAAACACAGGCACATACAATCACACAGCACTCACACACTCACTCAAGGCTGGGTTACTAAGCAAGGCCTTACTCCCACGCAGTAAGTGTGGTTTCAGACGTCACAAAGGCCCGCCCAAGTCAGGTTGCCCCAACTGTAAGAACAACAAAACAGCAAAAGAAAGCGCAACATACCACAAACACAGGCACATACAATCACACAGCACTCACACACTCACTCAAGGCTGGGTTACTAAGCAAGGCCTTACTCCCACGCAGTAAGTGTGGTTTCAGACGTCACAAAGGCCCGCCCAAGTCAGGTTGCCCCAACTGTAAGAACAACAAAACAGCAAAAGAAAGCGCAACATACCACAAACACAGGCACATACAATCACACAGCACTCACACACTCACTCAAGGCTGGGTTACTAAGCAAGGCCTTACTCCCACGCAGTAAGTGTGGTTTCAGACGTCACAAAGGCCCGCCCAAGTCAGGTTGCCCCAACTGTAAGAACAACAAAACAGCAAAAGAAAGCGCAACATACCACAAACACAGGCACATACAATCACACAGCACTCACACACTCACTCAAGGCTGGGTTACTAAGCAAGGCCTTACTCCCACGCAGTAAGTGTGGTTTCAGACGTCACAAAGGCCCGCCCAAGTCAGGTTGCCCCAACTGTAAGAACAACAAAACAGCAAAAGAAAGCGCAACATACCACAAACACAGGCACTACCTTCTCAACGGCCTTCAGCTCTCATAGCTCCTTTCTTCGTCCCCACACTCTCACCCTCCCATCTCCAATGGCTCCTGGTAACCCGCTTCCATGTATCACCTGGTTCCTTGGCCCACATTCAGCAGCCATCCACGCCGCCTTTTCCCACCCTCACCTTCCCAGGCCTCCATGTTTACTTCTTTCTCTCTCATCCCTTCTGTCAAAGAGGTGGCTGCGTTTGGACAGACGGAGGGCGCTGCTTTGTCGCCGGCTCTGTTCAAGCTCGGCTTCGGCCCATCTTCACCGCAGCCTCTCGCCTATTCTTACAGCCCTCCAAAGCGGTGGCTGCGTTTGGACAGACGGAGGGCGCTGCTTTGTCGCCGGCTCTGTTCAAGCTCGGCTTCGGCCCATCTTCACCGCAGCCTCTCGCCTATTCTTACAGCCCTCCAAAGCGGTGGCTGCGTTTGGACAGACGGAGGGCGCTGCTTTGTCGCCGGCTCTGTTCAAGCTCGGCTTCGGCCCATCTTCACCGCAGCCTCTCGCCTATTCTTACAGCCCTCCAAAGCGGTGGCTGCGTTTGGACAGACGGAGGGCGCTGCTTTGTCGCCGGCTCTGTTCAAGCTCGGCTTCGGCCCATCTTCACCGCAGCCTCTCGCCTATTCTTACAGCCCTCCAAAGCGGTGGCTGCGTTTGGACAGACGGAGGGCGCTGCTTTGTCGCCGGCTCTGTTCAAGCTCGGCTTCGGCCCATCTTCACCGCAGCCTCTCGCCAATTCTTACAGCCCTCCAAAGCGGTGGCTGCGTTTGGACAGACGGAGGGCGCTGCTTTGTCGCCGGCTCTGTTCAAGCTCGGCTTCGGCCCATCTTCACCGCAGCCTCTCGCCTATTCTTACAGCCCTCCAAAGCCTATCTTCGCTAAGGTCTCCCTCCTTTTGCGGCTGAGTGGAGAGTTTTCCTGGCGTAAAGGGCAATGTCTTAGGTGACGCAAGGCCATCGGGAAGTTTGGGTTCGTAGGCAGCCGAGCGCCATTGGCCAGTTGGTGCGCGATCTGTACCGCCGTTTGAAAAGGGTCTTACTTATTTCTCAGTCACCCTTATTTCTCACCCTCTCTTGGCCTTTGTTCCAGCGGCAGCAGCTACGCCTTTGCCGAATTCGGAAAAAGTTCACCCAGAAGACTCACAAAGCCTACTACAAATAAATCATGAACATTGTCACGGAGTTTCAAATAATTGGAATATTTGCCAACGATTGGACTAACAAAGAGAATAAAGCGGAATATCGGTTTTAAGATACTCAGTTTAAGCTAAGTGGGTGAAATACTTTTAAATTGAAAAAATCCAAAATTTTATATTTCTATTACCCAATATTCATCGATTAAAAATTCAAGTTCGCAAACTTTTTCCATACCATATTAAATTGATTGCATGAAAAAAAGAAATTTCAAAATAATTCATAGACGTCGAAAACAGATAAATGGAAAGTCAATTGCTAAAGTTTTTTGCTACTTCATTTTCAATTTTTGACTGCGGAGCGACACTTCACTTCTATAGGTTACTAAACTTTTGTCATCATATATATATATATATCTGGTACCATCGGCAAGCCGAAAGTAAAGCTCTTTTCTCCCAAAAATCGACTGCCCCGAGTATAAAGCCAAGGAAATTTCCTACTACTAATGGAATCTGCTTGTGGGGCATTCGCATTTTGTTTTCGCGCGCAGTTCCAGGACTCTTTTCATGCGCGCTCAAACAAAATACGGATGACACAGCAGATTCCATTTGTAGATGAAATCTCCTTGGCTTTATACTCGGGGCAGTCGATGATTTTGGGAGAAAATAAGCTTACCTTCGGCTTGCCGATGGTACCACATATTTCCTCAACTTTAAGTATACAAAAAATAATATTATGTCTATTTTTCCCTCATTTTTTATTGTTGTTTATATTTTAAATTAAATTATAATTAAATAAATAAAGCATAATAAAAAATAAATTGATTAAATAAAATTAAAATACATACAAAAAAGGTTTAAAAATAAATGAATGTGAAATTATTGGCAAACAAGAAAATTTTTGGCAAATTCCCTTAGCTTTACACATGGGGCAATCGATTTCTTTGGAGAAAAGAGCTTTAATTTTGGCTTACCGATGGTTCCTGATATTCCCTCAACTTTAAATTTACAAAAATAAAACCTATGCTTAGCAAGGTTTCGAACCCACCAATTACATCCAGCAGCTCAATGCTTGCACCACTACACCACTGGTACATATGCCTCAAAGGTTTATGAAGGTTTATGAATAAGCAAATGCCTGAGGCCCAAGGACGAGGGGAAATGGTGGGGGATAAAATGAATACCTACTCCCGTTCATTAGCAGATGCGAAGGAGCAGGGCAGCAGCAGCAGCCGCAGCAGCAGCAGCAGCAGCAGGAGTTCGGACGGCAACTTATTTTTCCTGATTTTCTCCTTTAAATACATTGATTTTCGGGCATTTCTCGCAAGTGTTGTCTTGAATTCGTGGATGCTCTTTCCAATGCAAAAAGAATTGGAGTAAATGGTGGCTGCTAGCGGCAGCTAAAGTCTTATCAGTTTTAAGATCTAGCATTGACCCTCAATTATGACACCTGGGTCGAAAAGAGGGGCTGGGCGCTGACACTTCGCTAACGCTCGCTCGCACCAGCCCAATAGGTAGGGTTACCTGGGAATCAGAAAACGGCGAATTCTCAACGGATTTTACAAACTTTTTTCCTGAAACATAATGATGATTTAGGAAGATCTATAGAGACAGTGTCTGAGCAATTTTTAACGCTCCATTGTTGGGTAGAACGGCTGAAAAATGTCAATATTCAGTTTTTGGGCTGTGTCAAAAGGTCTTTAGAATTGTATATAAGACTGGTATTTTGGTTCAGAAGCATAGATGTATGAAGGGCACGGATCTACCTCGTAGGGGGCTAAAATTTTGCATTTTGGGGGATGGGCGGGTGCTGGACGTACCATGTCAGGTAACAATTTGGGTCAAGGGGTGGGGGGGGGGGGGCGCTCAAGTATGTTCAGAAGTCATATAAGACGATTCTAAATATGTGCTTACGTTTAAAATTAGTTATGAAACCACAGACTTACCCCTTTGAGTCACAAATTTTCAAGTATTGAAAGAAAAGCTTAAATTAGTTTGTAGCAATAGCAAAAGAATGGTTGAGAATTGTACACAAGACTTTGGTGTTTTTAATTCACGAGTCATATATGCCGATTCTTAATCGGTGCTTAATGCATACATAATTTCAATGCATAAATTACAGTCAGTTGGGGGTGAACTGTGAGTGTTTGCTCCGCGGTCATCTATTGTGCTTTGCGTCATTATACTATATGCTGTAGTTCATCAAAAATGCAAGGTGTCGAAAAATTTTTGGGAAGTTGCGCCAATTTTTTGTTTCCCTGATGAAAAATTTCGGCTGATGACCAGAATCCCCCCCAAGGCTTCTACCCCCCAAGCTTTAACCCCCCCCCCCCCCCACCTGTGAAATATCCCCCCACGTAGAGTATCCCCCCACGTAAGTATCCCCCCACGTAAAGACCCCCCCACGTAGTACCCCCCAAATCAGTAATCTATGTACGTATGGTTATGCTTTCAAGGCCATTTTTGGTGTTTTTGCACTTGGGGGGGGGATACTGGTCACCAAACTCATATACTGATCTTGCTTGTATCTTGCGCTCAGTCACACCCGCAGCATAGTTTATAACCTCAAGAATACAAGGCAAAAATTTTTTCTCGGGGGGGGGGGGGAAAACCCTGGGGGGCAAAACCTTTGCAGGCAAAAACTGCTGAGGTTGGTTCGAAACTGGATGGGGGGGGGGGGGGTAGAAGGCTGGTCATCAGCCAAAATTTCTTTTAAGTGAAAATCGCCAAATTTTATATTTCTGTTTGAGCAATACATTTTGTCGTCTACTTCGTTCAGTTAGTGTCTGCCTGTCAGGGGGTATAGAGGGAATGGGTTTGGGGCATTGATGTGGGGTGGGGTAGGTTTTGCCCGGGAAAATGAGATGGGAGCATTCACTTAGTGATATGTCGATTTCCAGTCGGCCCAAAGTGCCCAGCATAATGGGGAAGGGGGTTGAGTCCAACATATAGAACTGAGTAGGGTGAGGTTTGCGTGAGTAGCCATCTGGAGATAACCACAGGGTGACGTAATTCTTTGGTGCTATGGTTGCTGTGGTGGTGATGTGCATATCCTCATTTCGGACAGTGGAATAAGCTGGTCAACCACGGCGTCGTACTATGGTGGGGTGGATAAGATTCAGGAGGAGGTAGGGTGGAGCACAGGCTAGGATGTTGCAAGGATATTTGCCGTTAGACAAAACTAGGTTGAGGTAAGGTTCCGGCAGTGGGTCAGGGAAAGCGTGAGCCACACCTGTGGTTCCTTCGATCCATTCCAGGGGAAAGCTAGGGCATACAGGCTGAATTGGCAGGTGGGTTCCTTGATTGGGCTTTGTCGGACGGTGTATGATGGAATTATCGAGGTTTGGGTGTGAAAGGACATGGGAGGAAGCTGAGGTTTCGGGGAGAAATTGGGAAGTTGATGGCGGGACTGTTGGGTGGTCAGCGGTAGAAGGAGTTGGAAGGGATGGGGTATCGAGGGTTAGTGGGCGACGGGTAGAACTATGGCTACGAGTGAAAGATGAGCCAGGTCTGCCTGTGATGGCGCTGCTTGCGAGGCAGGAGTCATGAGTGTCAAAGGCAAAGACGAGGACTGGACGGGTAATTTGGTGTGGCATGTTGAAGATTTCTTGATATACCTACCACATTGTGGCTAACTGAAGAACTAACCACAATTGTGGATCCAGTTTGCAAGACCTACCACATTGTGGCTAACTGAAGAACTAACCACAATTGTGGATCCAGTTTGCAAGACCTACCACATTGTGGCTAACTGAAGAACTAACCACAATTGTCGATCCAATTTGCACGACCTACCATATTGTGACAAACTGAAGAACTAACCATAACTGTGGATCCAATTTGCATGACCTATCACATTGTGGCTAACTGAAGAACTAACCACAATTGTGGATCCAGTTTGCAAGACCTACCACATTGTGGCTAACTGAAGAACTAACCACAATTGTGGATCCAATTTGCACGACCTGCCACATTGTGGCTAACTGAAGAACTAACCACAATTGTGGATCCAATGTGCACGACCTGCCACATTGTAGCTAACTGAAGAGAAACTGATTGCAATAAATTGGTCCAATATATTATATGCAAATATTAAAACTCATTTCAGCAATCTTTATTTATGCAACGTTTCCTCTATGCAAAAGCTGCAGAAACTTGGTCACTTTTTCGGGTGATTGTTCAGGCAGGAGATCTGTAATTTTGGTCCTGCTTCTCTGACATATCCATCTTGGACACCGTTGCTCCGCTGTGCATGCAGTTTTTCGTCTCCACTTTTCCAAAACTTACCCTCGTCTTCTTCAGCCAGGTGGCCCTTCCTACCCAGAGTTGATGAATGTCGGATGTGGTAGCACGGGGAAGGTGTCCTAGGAGTAGGGGGCGCGGATGCAGGATGAGCTCTGGTGCAGTGACGGCGGCCAAGGCCTGTATATATAGTATTATTATATAGTGGGTTATACTAACCCAAAAAGTATCTCTTATCTGTATTTTACCTGCGATTGAAGTAGGGGAAATTTTTTATCCAGCTTAATTTGAATTCTACTTGGGACTGAAGTGGATGAAATTGTTTCCAAGCAAATAAATAAGTTTTATACCTTAGATTGTGAACTTTGTGCACTGTTAAAATTATCGTCAGTCCAATGTAAAACTGGATTAATTAATGATAAGAGAGCACCTGGCCAAAATATTAATAAGTGTATTTAAAATCTAAGCTCCCAAAAAAGTAAAATGTAGAAACATTTTTAAAAAAATATACATAGTAAAAAATTTTTAACTGACTCTGCTACCTATCTCCATTAAGGCAGACTTAAGACTTAAGTTGGAAGGTTTCACATCTCTATGAACAAATCCTTTGGAGTGTAAATGTTGCAATCCATCAATGCATTGTAAAGAAATTCTCCTTGCAGTATTTTCACTAAACCAAAGCAGTTTAAGGCTTCTGCGAATCTCAGAAAAATTGATTGATAAAAGTTCCATAATGATGTAACCATAACCACAGCTTGGTGCTGTTCCCAGTCCATAAAGTTTTGGAAAATGTGATGAATCTAGACAGCTACGTAAAACCTTGGCTTCTACCATTAAGGTCTCTTTTGCCTCCCAGTGCCTCTACCTTAACACCAACTTCCTGCCCATTGGATTTATGTTCTTTTGCCATGTAAATTTGACCAAATCCTCCAAAACCTATTTTCTTTTCAATTTTCCATTTACCATTACATATGTCTGTTCCAATTTCAATCAGATCATTTGCTGCATTTTTATGATAATGAGGGTTTTCTTGTAAGTTGCATTTAACTCTGGATTCTATTTTTCTTTTTTCAGTGAATTCAAGATCATTTTTGAGGACTACAGCCATATTTGATTTCTGACCCACAGAAGAACACAATATGTTTGTAAATTAAAAGAAATATATAAGACAAAATGAATATTAAGACAGCTGAGGGCAACCTTTTTCTTGCCTCGAGTCTGTAGTAAGATTTGTGTTCAATTTGATCTTATATATCTCTTTTTTCTTTGTTCTTTTTCTCAATTACTAATGTTTCTTACAAATTTATACAAGTGAAAGGTCAGAAACCATCAGTTTTGCTAAAGCATCTCTTTTTTAAGTTCATTTTAGTTACCCCTCTAGCATTACTTATCGATTCTTCTCACTGATTCAACTATCTTGAAGTTGAATTTGAAAAAGACGAAAAAGGCGTGAAAAAGATTGGAAGTGCAGACGTTTAGAGGAGAAAGGAAGGTGTGGTGTGATGTTTGTGATGGGGCCATCGCACAAGGCCGATGGCGTGGACGCTCGGCAGCTATCACCTGTCCGGTGCGTCCAGGTTGTGGGCATTCCTTCCACTTGGACTGCATCAGCGTCTCAAAAGAGGACTATCAATGGATGTCAAGAAACTCTCAGATGGATGCCTACACCTGACGGACTATCAACCCACTTTCTGGCCCATCCCCCATCTCTGATTCATCTGTGCCATGCTTTAAAATGGTTTTCCCTTTATTTCATGTGGAGACGGTTGATAAATGGCCAATTATCAACCTCTTTACTATTACTGAAATCTACCCATTTGGCCCATGTTACAAATATTAATTGGGCTCAGTCGATTTTGCAAGTATAACAGTTAGCTAATTACTGTTTAGGATTAATACACAGCAGTATATAGAGCAATCCCTCGACCTGTAGTTGAATGGTGGATCTTTCTCGAAGATGGCATGGGAAGTGAAGTAGAACTTCAAAGTCTAGCAAACGTCTTCTAGCAAACGTGTCCAGCGTTTGATCTGATTCATGACACCACTCATTAGATTTGGGCAGCCCACGTATAAATTATCAGAAATCATATTTGGGATTATTTTCAAAATTTTCAGGAAATGTCAGATAAAATCAAAAAAGAAGACTTTAGTCCGGTTGCATGCAATGGCTGTGGTACATCTATACGTGACAAAGCTCTGCTACTGAACAATAGCTATTGGCACCCGAGATGTGCTCGATGCAATCGTTGTCAATGTCGTTTAACACCAAAAACGGGATATTTTTTGCAAATGGAGGAAGCTGTTGGAGGTAAAATTGGTGAAACGGATACCTTTTACTATTGCAAGTCTTGTCATGCTAGACAATCGCTACCATGTGAAGAATGTGGCCAGATTATCAAACATATTGGGTTCACTCTGCAAAAAGATGGTCCTCGTTGGCATGCTAATTGCTTGAAATGTCCTGTTTGCACAATGCGCTTCACAGACACTGCGTACGTTCTTGGTCCTCAATCCACACCCTACTTTAATAAACCAATGCACGATCACTGTTGGTGTTGGGCTCTATTACGTGTAAGCTGTAAGGTTGGTAGTGAGAAGCACTCCGCCAGCTTGAAGCCTTATGTTCCACATTCTTATATGTAAAATTAGGAAAAGATGTCCAATATACTGATGAATTAAATGAAACGTTGCCATATTTGCTTTCACAATCGTGTATTTTCATGAATTTTGAACTTACATTGATATATGTAATGTTACGTTTTAAGATTCGAAAAAGACATGAATAAAATCAGTTTATTTCTTGCTTCTTTCTTGTATATTTTCAATAATAAAATGCATTTGATTTATTCTGTTGACAACATGATGGGGTCAAATATTGTTATGTCTGTATCACTCATGAGTTAAATTTCACCGTGTCCATAGAGCAAACATATGGTACGTTTCAGTGCAAGGACAGGGGGAAGGAGGCAGGTGGGAATGTGAAAAGGGAGTGTCTTTATGATCCGAATGGTAGCTTATCAGAGGGCAATGCCACAACAGATCTTATTTCAGCAACAAAGTGCTCTAGATGCGGAACCTGTGCGACCTGGGCAGCGACCCTGAGATGGATCGAACAGAGCAAAAGCTGGAAGAAAATCAAGTGCAGTATCAACAAGGGAGCTGGATGTGACAGCAGAAACGTCATCTACGCGCTGGAATGTCCTATACCAGGATGCAACATGACCTACGTGGGACTAACCAGCCAACGAGCAAAGGACAGAATGAGAGACCACAGAAGAAACATCACAAAAGGAGAATTGGACACGATCGTCTACAGACACTTCTCCTTAGCTCAGGGTACCAAGGTTTCAACCTCTTGTGAAGCTTCTTGACCAGGTCACAGCAAGAGGAAATAGCGCTTAACAATAAGTCTCTGGAGGAAAGGGAGCAACAATGGATCATATCTCTTAACACAGTGTGAGTCGTGGGGGTTGAACACGAATGTTACTGGCTTTGGAACAATAGGTACAACCACAGATCCCGTCGACAGGAAGAACTGCCCATGGTTCCATATGCGACCTGAACGAGCCATGGCTCGAGGCGACTGCAAGAAGAGAGGCCGCAGAGAAAGGGTGAGTTAAACATTATCTCCAATTAGTCTTAGTCAAATTAGTCTTCAAGATATCACCACGATAGGGGTATATGCCAAAACTCAACTGATTTTATTGAACAACCATGGTTTTATGCATGTTCAAATTTTTGAAACATGGCGAATTTGGTTTTTGGCAATAAATCAAGAAAATATATATATATATATATATATATATATATATATATATATATATATATATATATATATATATAAATATATAAATATATATATATATATATATATATATGTGTGTGTGTGTATGTGTGTGTGTATGCCGGGACAACCGAGGGATGCAAAAATGGGGTAACTGCTTCAGCTGGCCTTCGCAGCCCACCGCTTTGGGCAGGGCGCCAGAGCTCCTCCGGAACTCTGACTGCCCCTGCCCTACGCCCGCAGGCGGCCTTCGGCCGCGCGAGAACTACATTTACCATTTAATAATTAATCTGCACAATGAAATTTAAATAAATACACTCATGCTCAAATACATTTAAAAATAAAACCATAAGTTTAAATTAGTTTCAAACAAAAATTTTAGACATTTTAGAGGACATCTAGGAGCACCTGCTTTGAAATTTTTGTAAAACAAGTATATGACGCAAAGTGCAATAGGTGACCGAGAAGCGCTTAGTTCTGTGGTTTCTCAACCATTTTCGAAAGTAGGCACAGATTTGGAGACATTATATATGACATGTGAACAAAAAAACTCAAGTCCTCTGTTCAATTCTTAGCCGTTCAGCTGTTACTGATTATTGATGTCATTGCCATGCATGAAAGTTAGTCACTCAAGAGAGCAAGTCTGT
>JASANA010005483.1:0-33027 GCA_030248095.1 Ptycholaimellus sp. GST1_10
GGCCAAAGCTGAGGAGGGGATCGAATGTGACGCCTAGGTATTTGAGGGATTCGGATGGGGTGAGGAGGTCGCCGTTGAAGCGCAGGGGCCTTGGGAGAGTGCGGGAGGCAGGGGAGAAGCCAATGACGAGGATCTTTGTCTTGCCAGTGTGGAGCTCTAGGCCGAGGGAGGCTAGGTGGAGGCGGAGGCATTCAAGGTCTTCTTCTAGTGCTTCCACATCTTCTGCACTGTCTACCGCTTTGACCAGCACCGTGTCATCGGCGTAGGCTTGGATGACAGTCCCTGTGCTCAGACGCAGGGACAGGGCCTCGTTGGTGGTGGCGGTGAAGAGGCAGGGGCCCAGACAGCTCCCCTGCGGGACTCCAGAGGGAGCTTGTCTTGGGGCGGAGCAGGCTTGGCCCACCTGGACTCTGAATGTCTGACTGCTGAGCCAGTCTGCGATGACGGCGATGAGGCGGGGTGGGACACTCCTGGCATGGAGGGCTGCGGTGATGGCCGAGTGAGCGATGGTGTCGAATGCGCGTTTCACGTCAACGCTGGCTACGACCACCCGGACCGTTTGCTGTCTGCTGGCGCTTGCTGCTATTGCATGCTGGAGGCGGAGGAGGGCATCCGAGCACCCACTTTTCTTTTTGAATCCGAATTGGGACTTTGAAGTGGCCAGGAAAGGCTCGAGTTTTGCTAGGATCATCTTCTCCCATAACTTCTCCAGCGGTGGGAGAAGGCTGATGGGGCGGAAGTCTTCGCTTGAGCGGCAGCAGCCTTTCTTCGGGATGGGGACAACTTCGGCGGCTTTCCAGGAGCTGGGGACGCGGCAGGAGGCGAGAGTGGTGTTGGCCAGGGCAGCGACGGCACTGGCGACAGAGCTTGCCACACCTTTGAGGAAGCGGGCAGGGATGGCGGAGAGGGGGGCAGCTTTCCCGGTCTTGAGTTTGGCAAGGGCAACTAGGGCTTCTTCGCGGCTGAAGAGGTCTTCTCTGGCAGCCGGGCCTTGAGGCACTGCGCTTACTACGGCTCCTGCTCTGTGTTTACTGGCAAAGGTGGTGGCCAGAGCCTCGGCCTTGTCCTGCTCCTTGGTGAGGAAGCGCTGGCCATGCCTGAGTGCAGGGAGGGGGGCCTGCTGCCTTCAGCAAGTCTGCGGGGGAGGGCGGCGAGGCAGCCATCTTCCTCAGCCTTCTCAATCTCGCGCAGGGCGTGGTCCTTCCGAGCGGCTTTGGCTGTGTTTTTCTTCTTGGCTTTCAGGGTTTTGTAGGCTCTTTGGAGCTGGCTGTTTTGGGGGTGCTTCTGCAGGCGATGCCAGGCTGCGTTGGTCTCCTTAGACAGGGCAAGGCAGGCGGCGGAAGCGCAGGGGGATTTCTTCTTCTTTCTTCGCTTTGGGTTGGAGAGGGGGACTGCGGCGGCGAGGGCGTGGTGGAGGAAGGCTTCTAGGGCGGCGAGAGTATCGTCTGAGGCCTCGGACAGGATGGGGCAGGCTGGGAGTTTGGCAGCGAGGGATTGCCAGCCGCCTTCACTGGCAAGGAGAAGGGTGTGGTTTGCTGTCACCCAGCAGGCGTCTTTCCAGAGCCATCTGCGCCTTGAGGGCGGGGGGACTGCTGGAGGCTGTCTGGCCGGACAGTCGATGGTCAGGCGTAGGGTAGCATGCCCCTTGGCTGCTTTCTCGAGAGGAGCTAGGAGACGGAGGGGCCCGATGCAATCCACGCCTCTGGCCCAGGCATAGTCAAGCGCTCTTCTGCCATGTGTGATGACTTGACTGCCAGGGAGGGGTTCTAGGCCTAGTCCGCAAAGAGTCTCCTTCAGCTCCGCTGATTCCTCACTGAGTTGACAGAGGTTGAAGTCCCCGCCGACGATACAGGGGCCGCGAAGATTGCAGAGGAAGTCCGCCATGCTTCTCAGCCAGTTGGCACTTGCGTCGCTGGTGCGAATGCTTGGGGGTCGGTAGAAGGTGATGAGGTTCACTTTGACAGCAAGGGCTTCCAGTGTGCCTTTTCCACTGGCTTTGAGGGTAGTTGAGAGGGTGTTTCTGGAGGCTATGGCTACACCGCCACCCCCACCTTGGCCTTTTCTGTCCCGCCGGTGGAGTTGGAATCCAAGGGGGGAGATGTCGCAGGCTGCTGAGTTCATGCCGGTTTTGGTATCCTGCAGGAGGATGATGTCCAGGCCTTTGCTTTCAGCTAGGAGCTCCAGTTCGGGTCTTCTGGTTAGGAGGCCATTGATGTTCTCTGAGGCAGCATGGAGGGTTCTTGAGGCTTTCTTGGGAGGCGCGTGGCGGGGTGCGATGGGGGAGCAGAGTGAGGCACTTCGCGGAAAATATTTCGTTTCGTTTTGCTTCGATTTTGCAAAGCGGATCGATACGGATCCCCAACCGGTTGACATCGACGGGGTTAACCGGTTGATTTTGCCTTTTTTGCGAAGTGGTTAACCTGTTGATTTTGGCCAATCAACCGGTTCAACCGGTTGATTTGCTGAATCGATGCGGTTAACCGGTTGATTTCACCAAATCAACTGGTTAACACCATTTCGCGAAGTGCATCTAAGGTTTTTCTAAGGGAGGTAAAATTTTCCAAAGAACCAAATAGTTCCAAATAGATTCAACAAAGCAACAAATGCATCTGAAAACTTGGCAATGGCCTAAACATGGTCTAAAAGGCAAAACTTGGCTGCTAAACGTTGGCAGACAGAATAGAAGAATAAACATGAAAAATTGTTCCAGATGAAGAGTATGCTTGGGGAATGACTACTTTTTGAGGGTCTGGGAAGGGAGCAGCCTAGGCAGGGCACTAGAGGGGATGCAAAATGTGGACGCTGTGGCCTTGGAAACCCAGATACATCGCAGTTGAGGATGTTGGGCCCCACGCGACAAACCTCGAACGTTTTAGAGTTCTACAAGGTCTAGATGTAATGGACAAAGCTTTATTTGAGGTCTGGATGTAATGTGCAATGCTTGTTTGAGGCTGGGCCCAAAGCGAAGGAGGATAAGAAGTGCTGCCTGGTGCTGGGCGACTCGCAGCTTCGCCAGGCACCCATCTCTTCTTCCGACGGCAGGACGACGTGCCAGAAGATGTGGGGAAGATTGCCGCTGCACTGCTGGAGGTGGCACGGAAGGTGGTCATGGACTACCCGGGCATCTGCGTCACCGTCCTGGCGCCCTTCCTTCGCAAGACCGACAATGATTGGTGCCAGAAAAGCTGGGGTAAGCTGCTGAACGAGTTCAACCAGGTTCTGCAGGCCGCAGAGGGGACGGCGCACTTCCGCGTCAAGGAATATGTGGTGGGATTCAGCGGGCTGGCGGACGGCGTCCACCTCAAGAAGGACAGCCTGCTTGAGGAAATCGCCAACGTTGTGGGGATGCAGTAGGGGAAACGCGAGGTTTGCATTTGTTTTTTGCAGCCTAGTTGAGGTCTAGATGCAATGGCTTTGTTTCATTCTAGTAGAGGAATCTCCATTTTGCCATCAATTTCTTGCACGATTACCAAAGACAAGCTTTACTTCTGTGCACTATGATTCAGTCCTGCAATGTCTAGTACTTTGATTCTGTTTTCGTTTTGCATTTTTTGCTTCTATCTTGCTCTGCTTTGGTCTAGATGCAAAGTGTTGAGACCCTTTTTTCTGCATCGCAATACACTCAACAATTGTGCCGATGTCCAAAAGAATGCAAAGTCTCCCCAACAGTTTCAGGGTGTACCTCAACGGCAGGTTTGGTGTCTGGGAATGGGAGAGGGAGGCTGGCCTCGCTGTCGATAGGCTCTAGCTTGATGTAGACTGCCTTCTCCTCCGCACCTTTCATGGCCGCTGCCTGCAACTTTGGACAGTTTGGTCGGTTGGACAGCATAGCCTAGGTCTAGGTCTAATGATTTATCCTACAATAGTATGCTATTTGATCATGTTTTTTGGAAGGTGGCTGTGGAATTAGGGGCAAACCTTTTGGCGTGTGATGCGCTGTGGAGGTTCTTGGTGACCTTTCCGGGGTCCACAGCTGGGGCGTCTGGTCTGTAAGTCCTTGTCGCTGGTGCTGGAGGCCTGTAATTCCATTTGGGTCTAGATGCAATGGCAGTAGTGAAGTAGACGAGTCAAAGAGCTAACAATCTCGACAATAGAAGAGGAAAAGATGAAGTGGAGAGATGGTTCCTTGCAACTGGACCCCGGCTTACCCATCTTCACACCCACTTCTTAATACAGCTGAAATGGTCAAGAATAGGGTGATCTTGCTGCCGTGGGAGGCGCCAGAGCAATCGCGCCAGTAAGTACCTACATTCCCTACCATGCCTGAGCATCAGAAGGAGGGTTATGGTGAGAAGAAGGGGGCTAAATGGTCAAATCAACCGGTTGAACCGGTTGATTTGCCAAATCAACCGGTTCAACCGGTCGATTTTGCCAATCAAAGTGGTTAACCAGTTGATTTGGCCTGATCCCTCTTGCTAACATTTCGGAAAAAAGCAAAATCAACTAGTTAACCCGATCGATTGCACTTTTTTGAAAATGATCCGCTTCGCGAAGCGGATCCCATCAACCGGTTGCATCAACCAGTTAACCGCTTCGATTTTTCGAAGTGCCTCACTCTGTGGGGGAGCGGTTGTTGTTGGGGAGGCATGGGGAAGAGGGGAGGGGTGCGGCGACGGTGATGGTGATCAGCTTCAGGGGCAGGCGGCAGGGTAGGAGGAGGGTGCTACGGGTAGCAACTGGTGCTGCGGGGAGAAGGTCAGGGTTGGGTTGGCCGACGGAGATCGCCGTGGTCTTCAGAGGCAGTCGGCAGAGGAGACGCGGGGGGCGATGCGGCTGCGTGGTTGCAGGAGTTGGATTTTGGCGGAAGGGGTGGCGTCGAGGGCGTCGAGGGCGGACTGGCAGCGGTAGGTGGCTTGTTTGGGCTGGAGGAGGGGGTAGGTTGGGGCTGAACGGCGGGCAAGCTCGCAGTTGCAGAAGGGAAGGGATGAAGCAGAGGGGGATGAGTGGCAGGGGGAGGAGGAGGGAAGGGCGCCGAGCTGGCCGGGGTAGGGGCAGAAGGGGATGGAGAGGGTGGTGGCCATCGGCGGGGCTATCGATTGGGGATATGGGCATCGGGAGGGATCTTGACTTGCTTGAAGGCAGGCCAGAGGAGGAGGGGGGAAGCGCACTGACTGCCCATCTGGCCCCTCCGCATTGGCAACACAGCCCTAGGAGTGCTAGTACTACGATGAGGCTGATAATTCCTTGTAGCCAGGTGAGTGCTCCTCCCCAGAGGAATGAGAAGATGCCCCAGCTCACGATCTCTCCTGCTTGGCCTATCTGGCTGATGCTAATCTCTCCCCTCTCATTGGGGTCCAAGAAATGAAGACTGGCTGTGTGGTGTAACACTGCCGCATGCTTCAATGTTCCCTTGGTGAGGGTCTGTCTCAAACTGTCTAGGCCATAGGTGAAGTAGGCATGAAAGATAGGTGTATCCTGGTGTAGCTCCAGGGTTTCCGGCTGCATGGGTCCTGGAAGGCGTGGAGTGTCCTCCACTTCCGCTTTCTCCTCTTCCCCCCTGGGGGTCACCCAGATAGTCCTATTCCTGAGTTGGACTAGCTGACTTCGGGCATGACTGCAGAGCTCTCGGGGGGGGGGGGGGGTAGGGTCACAATCTCATTGTTAGCCAGGGTGAGATATGCTGCCCTCTTCTCTCCTCCCACATCGTAGCATATGGGAACAACCCCCTTCCAACACTGGGGTGCTTTCCAGAATTGGTACTGATCGTCGTTCAGCTCATGGCAGCTGCGTATTTTTATATATGCCCCTATGATCTCTGCCTGCACTGGCCTTTTTAGGACCTGCCTTAACAGCCACGTGGGTTGGGCTAGGAGTAAGGTCCTGTAGTTAAGTGCGCTAAGCTGAGCCATCTGGCATGCCACTCTGGCGTTGACTAAGAAGGCCTTTCAGGTCATGCGTTGCATGTCCATCCATATGCCCTGCAAGCGGGCGGCTAAGTACTGCTCTGATACCAGCCCTACTAAGTCCTTCCCTAGGTGCATCCTTCTTTGTACATTTCATCTGGGCCTATTGCTACACGCTCCTGGTTTGGTCCAGTTGAGAGGTTGACTGGCCAGTGGCATTACCCATATCCCCTGGTCACTCTGCCTGGCCTTGAGACCTCATGGGGGTTTCCTGATCTGAGGGTGGTGGAAGGTAAGGGACAAACTCTCGTCCTCGCTCAGAAAGGTCTGTCCTACCCTGGTACCCTCGATATCCTTGTAGGGGAAGATAGGGCAGACCTCCAAGTGGTCTACCTCCCACATTGCCCTGGCCTTGGTAGCGGGTATCTGGCAATGTCCCTGGGTATAATTGCAGCCCACTAAGTCGGCTGACAATGAGGATGGCGATGAATCTCCATGTCGCATGTGGACTGTGGTATACTCTCAGTATAATGAACTGAACCAAGAACAACCTACAAATAAACTCATGTTTGCCTGAAAGTGCCTCAGTGCTGCAAGGGGGCAGTGCCCATCTCCTACCAATGCAGGGACACAAAGGGACAGGCCTTCTCACCCTAGCAAGAAGCCAGATTGGAACCCTACCCCCCAGGGAGTTATGTAGCCATGCATGAAGCCAGTTGTTCAGTTGAAGTATAGGACCATCTGGGCTACCTCACAAGGACGGAAAAGAGGCGGATGTGGAGGATACCCCCTGCCTTCCGGGGCCCATGCAACCGGAAAACCTTAGAGCTCCACCAGGTACACTCCTATCTTCCACGCCTACTTTACGTATGGCTTGGATAGCCTGAGGCAGACCTGATAAGGAGCCCTCAAACACGCAGCAGTCCTCCACCATGCAGCCAGTTTACATTTCCTGGACCCCAACTAGAAGGGGGGAGCAAACTCGGGTGGGGCAAACACGTGCGTTCGTAAAGACAGAATTATTCGTAAAGAAAATAGTAAAACCCGCAACAGCCATGGATATTTACTCTTTTTATATGTCTACTTACCTTAAATCATGTTTGAAAGTCACCAGAATCAATAAAACATGCCTACTTGGCCTGACCGATAACTGCCCGACAGCCCTACCCCTATCGGGCAACTGTCGGTGATATTGGGTATTAAATGAATTGAACCTTATTTATCGGTGATAATCGTTGTCAAAGTCTTAATCGACATGTCACCGATATGTCGAGCATAAATGAACTGAAATTTGGCAATATCACCGACATTTGCCCCTTTTATGAATACCCCCGAAAATGTCAGTGATATTGCCTGACTCATATGAATGGCACTATTAAATGAATAGCGGCCAGGTTTTTGCGCGGCCGAAGGCCGCCTGCCGCGGAGGGCAGGGCAGTCAGAGCTCCGGAGGCCGGAGGGCATGGGTGCGGAGGCCCTGGAGCGTAGCCTAGCATGCGAAGCATGCTAGGCGAAGCGTAGGGGCCGTAGCACCCATGCCCGGAGGCCGGAAGAGCTCTGGCGCCCTGCCCGAAGCGGCGGGCGGCCAAGGCCAGCTTAAGCAGTTACCCCATTTTTGCGTCCGTCTGTCCGCATATATCTTATATAATACGGGTGATGCCATTTTTGGAGGGTACCTCGGGTGGCATGGTTTCTAAGTCTATCCAGGCATATGATAGCATTTTGGATAGATCTCGGAAAATTTGCAAAAATATGCTTTACGGTCCTCACGGTTTTTCCTTAAAAGCAAATTATGATTGAAAACGTGACAAATTTTGCCATTTTTGCCCCTTTTCTGATTTTACTCCTTTGTAGCTCATTCAATTCTTAACTTTTTCTGGCGGACTTTTTTTTAAATTCAAGGCAAAACAATTCTGTTTAAGATAGCACATTTACTTTGTCAAGTTTTTGAAACTATTATATTAAAAAATCTCTTTGAGTGAAGTCAATTTTCGCGATTTTGGCCCTACTCAGTGAGCTGATGTTGAAAGGTATGCATTATTAGGGATATGCAGATTTTCAATGCCAGAGATCATATTGACTGATTGCGATGCTTACAGTCATTACTCTTTCCATATTCCATATTTAAAATTTTCCATATTCTGTGGAATTCGAAATCTGGTGGAACTTAAAATGGTGATCTTTGCTGAGCTGCAGTACTAAATTCTTATCAGCGATGATGCTTGATGCCTGTGATGAATAAACACCAGTTACTGGAATGAATATTTTATGTTATCAAAAAAAAAGGAAATTAAATAATTCATATGCTGTAAAGGAATGAAAAGTGTGGCCGCGCGAAGCGCGGCCACTGACCTATATTACTAGTATATATATATATCTATATATATAATAGTAGAGCCTGTCTTGTTAGTGATCATGGCGGGCGCCATGGGGGAGGCTTCCTGTGAGCAGGTGAAGATGTTTTTGGGTAAAATGGGGTCAAAGAACACGATTTTGAGTTATGGAGCTTGCACCGATCACGGGAAAGTGCTTAAAACATCAAAAAAGTGAGTTTTTTCAATGTTTTAGAACTGCGCAGTTTTGGGGAGCTACTCATTGTGGCAAGGTTGCACTCAGTATTCATAACCTTTCATAGAGCTCAGCAAACGGTATCCTTCTTTGGCGATCTATCCTTTGTTGGGTTGATTGCCTACTTTTTGAATTCCCTCGAGGACAGCCAGGTGTTCTATATTCACTTGGTGTGGCTGTAATTTGGCCACTGGGTGGGGGGCATCCTTAAAAGAGTCGGTAGACCAAAAAAGAGGCTAATGCATGAAAAAAGCTGAGCACCCGTGTAGCGGGAACCATGCAGCCCAACCCCATATAACCAGTTCAACTACCAACCCTGTCTAATTGCAAATAAAACACTAAACCATGTTCTCCATGATCTATCCAACCCTAAAACCCCGACGTCATGCCCCATAAAAATCTATATCCATACTTTATCCAACCCAAAACCCCAACCATCATGTCTCATAAAAACCTCAAATAATCGTCCCCATATTCTATCCAACCCCAAAACCCCAACCATCATGCCCCATAAAAACCCAAAACCCCAACCATCATGCCCCATAAAAACCCAAAACCATCGTCTCCATGCTCCATCCAACCCCAAAACCCCAACCATCATGCCCCATAAAATCCCAAAAACATCTTCTCCATGCTCCATCCAACCACAAAACCCCAACAATCATGCCCCATAAAAACCCCAAACCATCGTCTCCATGCTCCATCCAACCCCAAAACCCCAACCATCATGCCCCATAAAAGCCCAAAACCATTGTCTTCATGTTCCATCCAACCCCAAAACCCCAACTGTCATGCCCCATAAAAACCCAAAACCATTGTCTTCATGTTCCATCCAAACCCAAAGCCCCAACCGTGATGCCCCATAAAACCCCAAAAAACCATCTCCATGTTCCACCCAACCCCAAAACCCCAACTGTAATGCCCCATAAAACACTAAACCATGTTCTCCATGATCTATCCAACCCTAAAACCCCGACGTCATGCCCCATAAAAATCTATATCCATGCTTTATCCAACCCAAAAACCCAACCATCATGTCCCATAAAAACCTCAAATAATCGTCTCCATATTCTATCCAACCCCAAAACCCCAACGATCATGCCCCATAAAAACCCAAAACCCCAACCATCATGCCCCATAAAAACCCAAAACCATCGTCTCCATGCTCCATCCAACCCCAAAACCCCAACCATCATGCCCCATAAAACCCCAAAAACATCTTCTCCATGCTCCATCCAACCACAAAACCCCAACAATCATGCCACATAAAAACCCCAAACCATCGTCTCCATGCTCCAACCAACCCCAAAACCCCAACCATCATGCCCCATAAAAGCCC
The DNA here is from genome assembly GCA_030248095.1 of Ptycholaimellus sp. GST1_10. Classification (NCBI taxonomy): domain Eukaryota; kingdom Metazoa; phylum Nematoda; class Chromadorea; order Chromadorida; family Chromadoridae; genus Ptycholaimellus; species Ptycholaimellus sp. GST1_10. Next base: position 9,751 of record JASANA010005483.1, read on the forward strand.
AAAACCATTGTCTTCATGTTCCATCCAACCCCAAAACCCCAACTGTTATGTCCCATAAAAACCCCAAACCATTGTCTTCATGTTCCATCCAAACCAAAAACCCCAACCGTGATGCCCCATAAAACACTAAACCATCGTGTCCATGATCTATCCAACCCTAAAACCCCGACGTCATGCCCCATAAAAAACCCCAAACCATTATCAATATCCATACTCTATTCAACCACAAAACCCCAACCAGCATCCCTATAAATACTCCAAACCATCGCCTCCATGCTCCATCCACCCCCAAAACTACAACCATCATGCCCTATAAAAACCCCAAACCATCATATCTAAGCTCCATCCAACCCCAAAACACCAACCGCCATGCCCCATAAAAACCCCGAACCATCGTCTCCATGCTCTACATAACCCCAAATCTCCAACCGTCCTGCCCCATAAAAACACAAAACCTCAACCTCAACAGACAAACCTCAACAGACAAAAAAGTGAGTTACATGTATATGTGTTAAAAGTTTTCCTACAACACCCTGCTATTGTGCTTTCAACAAAGAGTTTGATCTGAACAACCATTTTCAAGTTAAGACTCTCAAGTTAAATATTATTATTCATTTTTATTCAAGTGAACCATAAACATTTGCCCCCACCCATATTTGTATCATAATGAAAATCATAAAAACCTAGCTAAAATTTTGAACAGCTCCCCCCCCAACATTAATTCAGTTCAATTATTGATCTTTTCTCGGTATGAACATTGCCCTCCTAATATTGTCTTAGACGAATGTTGAATTTGCACCAATTATTGTAGCTGCTTCCTTATAGTCGCCGTAGTCGCCGTAGGCCATCATCTCCATGCTCCATCCAAAACCAAAACTCCAAACGTCATGCCCCATAAAAAAAACCCCAAGCGATCATTTACGAATTTTGTAGCTGGTTCCATAGAGTCGCCGTAGGCGACGGCGAAGCTCAACCTAGTCTTATATAATACGGGTGATGCCATTTTGGGAGGGGTCTTGGCGCTCCCTGAATTCTTTAGTCATACTGGCATATGATAGCTCTATGAATCAGGCTTGACGATTTATTCAAAATTATTTGGGGGGATCCATGCACGGAAAACATTGAAAATATGAAACAATCGAAAACGTTGGCATTTTTGCGATTTTTGGGCAATTTTTGACTTTGAAACTTTGTAGCTCCTTCATTTTTTAACTTTCTCTGTCGGACTTTTTTTTAAATTAAAGCTACAACTGTTCTGCATAAAATTAACTGGTTATTTTTCAAAGATTCAAATAAAATATTTTGAAAAAAATGGATTGACTGAAGCCAATTTTTCGTTTTCTGGCCTACCCGTGAGTCTGATGTTTTTTGGATAAATTAAGTATTCCTTCACAGCATGTTTGAGTAAGCATTATCTCGGACAATGTGATGCATTTTGTCCTAGATAATCACCTCAAGTTTTCTTGAATTGTTTTGTTTGGTCTTGAGTAGTGACCCAAAGCAGTCTTGGAACAGTCATTTTTAAAATATTTTTTTCTTTATATCTTTTTTATATTTTTTTTATTTATATTTTCTGGTTATTTTTAGCAAGATTCGGGGTTTGTTGGCATAACTTTCAAATCAATGTGGCCGCGCGTAGCGCGGCCACTGACCTATATTACTAGTATATCCATATAATAAAAGCTATGCCTTGTCTGTACGGGATCAAACGGCACAGCACGAATTCAGTAGCTATAGGGAAAGTGAAGGCATTTTTGGGTAAAACGGGGTCGAAAAACACGATTTTGTTTGCACCAGCTTGCTCCGATGACGAGAATGTGCTTAAAACATCAAGTGTTTAGGTGAAATGGTCATTTTGGAAGGTTTTTCGGGCATAACTTTTGACTGGCTTTGAATTTTGCTTTGCTGTTTTCCTCATTCAAAAGATACAAAATTTATCTTCAAAATGGCGGTGGAATTTTTGAAATCCGTTGAGAAATGGCTGAGTTATAGACAAAACAAACTTTTAGCAAATTTACCTAATAAGCCATCATGGCGGCCTACCCAGGCCTCCAATGTTTCAGTGGGTATTTAAATGAGTTATGGCATGAAAGTTTATTCGGTGGCCTTTGTCAAATGCTTCTTAACTGGCTGGCTTGATTTTGGCATGTCTAGAGCTGCCAATGTGTGCCGCAGGCTCATACCATACTAGTCCATATATATAATAGAGGAGCCTGTCTTGTTAGTAAGCATGGCGGGCGCCATGGGGGAAGCTTCCTGTGAGGAGGTGAGAGTGTTTTTGGGTAAAATGGGGTCAAAGAACACGATTCTGAGTTAATCAGCTTGCGCCGACCACGGGAATGTGCTCAAAATGTTGAAAATGTAATTTTTATCAATGTTTTGGAACTGCGCAGTTTTGAAAGCTACTCAATCAGGCCGAATTTCAGTCATTAAAGATAAATATTCCCAAACAAATAAGCCTTGAACCTCTTTGGCAACCTAACCCCACTCGGGTTGGGTGCCTAATCTTTGAAGTCCCTTGAGGACAGCCAAGTGTTTGCTGTTACATTCACTTGGTGTGGCTGTTATTTGGCCACTGGGTGGGGGGATCCTCAAAAGAGTCGTTAGACCAAAAAAGAGGCTAATGCATGAAAAAAGCTGAGCACCCGTGTAGCGGGATCCATGCAGCCCAAATTCAATTCCTACAATCTATTTGCTCCCAATCCCAACCATTTGCCTTTGTCTATCACCAGATTGCTCCCCCCCCCCCACAGCCATTTACCCCTTTTAACCTTGTGGCCTCAGCCCAGCCCTCAAAATTACACAAATTAAATATATTTTTTTCGATTTTTACATGGTTAAACATTGTTATCACCTCAGAAACCTCAATATCATTTTTGCCAGAACAAATTCTTTTTTGCTGTGACCATTTTTGCCCACCGTTTTAAACCTCCAATATAATTTTTGGTTGCGGTGGCATCAGCATTTTTAATGAATTTTGTTGTTTAATGTAAAATACTCCCCCACATGAAATCTTATGCAATTATCCCCCTTTACTTTTTTTTCGAATCCAACTGCCCCCAAGACATATCCAAGTAGGGTAAGCAAAGTAGGGTGGTGGATGCAGGATGCTTTTCCACCCATGTTTCAGTGGATATCAAGTAAGAAAAGTAGGGCGGTGGATGCCGGATGCTTGTACAGGCCTATTTAGGCTCACCCAATCCTCCCATGTTTCAGCAGATATTCAAGTAATCAAAGTAGGGCGGTGGATGCAGGATGCTTTTCCTCCCATGTTTCAGTAGATATTCAAGTAAGCAAAGTAGAGCGGTGGATGTAGGATGTTTTTACAGGCCTGTTTAGGCTAACCCAATCCTCCGATGTTTCAGCAGATATTCAAGTAATCAAAGTATGGCGGTGGATGTAGGATGCTTTTCCTCCCATGTTTCAGTCGATATTCAAGTAAGCAAAGTAGGGCAGTGGATGTAGGATGTTTTTACAGGCCTATTTAGGCTCACCCAATCCTCCCATGTTTCAGCAGATAATCCAGTAATCAAAGTAGGGCGGTGGATGCAGGATGCTTTTCCTCCCATGTTTGAGTGGATATTCAAGTAAGCAAAGTAGGGCGGTGGATGCCGGATGCTTTTACAGGTCTATTTAGGCTAACCCAATCCTCCCATGTTTCAGCAGATAATCAAGTAATCAAAGTAGGGCGGTGGATGCAGGATGCTTTTCCTCCCATGTTTCAGTGGAAATTCAAGTAAGCAAAGGAGGGCGGTGGATGCAGGATGCTTTTCCTCCCATGTTTCAGTGGAAATTCAAGTAAGCAAAGTAGGGCGGTGGATGCCGGATGCTTTTCTCCCATGTTTCAGTGGATATTCAAGTTAGCAAAGTAGGGCGGTGGATGCAGGATGCTTTTCCTCCCATGTTTCAGTGGATATTCAAGTAGCAAAGTAGGGCGGTGGATGCAGGATGATTTTACAGGCATATTAAGGCTCACCCAATTCTCCCATGTTTCAGTTGATATTCATGTCAATTTAAAAATTATAAAAGCCTAGCTAACCTTTAGTACATTCATCCCCATAAGATATTTGAGCGCAATTTTTCAAGCTGGTTCCATTTAGTCGCCGTAGGCGACGGCGAAGCTCAACCTAGTCTTATATAATACGCGTGATGCCCTTTTGGGAGGGTACCTTGGTCCTTCTGGATTCTCCACCTATCCTGGCATATGATACCATTTTGGATAGATCTCGGATTGGACTTTCTTTGGCATATACCCGCATCTGTGCCTGAATTCTTGAAAATGATGAAAATATTGAAAATGTGCCAATTTTGGCAAATTTCCAACTTTGCAGCTCCATAGCTCCACCAATTCTAAACATTTTTTGGCGGACTTTTTTTTAAATTCAAGGCAAAACAATTCTGTATTGAATTGCATCTTTACTTTGTCAACTTTTCAAAACCATTTTAATGAAAAATCCAAATGAGTAAAGTCAATTTTCGCGATTTTGGCTTTACCCAGTGATCCGATGTTTCAAGGCATTTATATGTGAAATATTTGTTCACAGTGCTAACATCAGCTTCTAGCGATTATTCAATACTGTAGTCATGGAATTCTTGACTGAATCAGACTTAGTTTTCACTCTGGCTGATGTTTAGTGAACAGAAGATAAATAAGTCTCCTGGGCTTTGTGCTTTGCAAATTAATTCAAAAAATGACTGAGAAGCTTGATGCAACCAGCATGCAGTTTGTTGGTGCAATGGTGAATTGGGAAGGGAATGATTGTGGATCATAACCACCACCAAAAGGTGGCCGCGCGAAGCGCGGCCACTGACCAATATTACTAGTATATATATATGTCTGTGTCTGTCCCGGCCTCCGCGGTTTTTCAACCAAATTGGCTGATTTTTTGCATGAATGTCCGCCTGGGTGGTATATCCAGGCCATTTTTTGGGCTTGACGTAATTTTTCGATTTTTGCCCAAAACTCAATTTTTTGATGTTTCAAAACACTAAAAATCGTAAATCACTGGTTTTTCCATGAAAGTGGCTGAAATTTTGCATGAGAGTCCGCCTTGGTGATGCCTTGGCACCATTATTAGGGCTTTGCGAAATTTTTTGATTTTTACCCAAAACTCAATTTTTTGATGTTTCAAAATACGAAAAATCGTAAATCACTGGTTTTTCAATGAATTTTGTTGAATTTTGGCAGCTACGTCCGTCTAAGTAATATCTTGAAGCTGGCCAGACGAAATTTTGAAATATTTATTATTTATTGATTTATAGTCAAAAACCCAAAATCTTGATGTTTCAAAAATTTGAACATTCATAAGTCCATGGTTTTTCAATGAAATTAGCTGATTTTTGGTATGTACATCCGTGAAAGTAATATCTTAAAGCTGGCAAAATGAATTTTTGAAATAATTAGTATTTCTTGATTTAAGAAGAAGCCAAAATCTTGATGTTTCAAAAATTGAAACATGTATAATTCACTGAAATCTGTTGAATTTTGGCATGCATTTTCATCTAGGTGGTGTCTTGAGGTGAGGCCGCGCATCTTGGCAACCGCCGAGAATACCTTGTTGGAACTGACCATCGCTTTTTTGAGTCTATCAAATTCTGCTTCTTAAGCCGCCCTGCTTTATCAGTTACAATTCATAAACGCAGCCTCATAACGCAGCACATTTCCCCCACTCCACAGTCATCTCTATCTGCTAGCATTCCTTGAAAAGGAGAGCATAGGGACAGAGGCTTGGAAGAGCCGTTAATTTGATAAGCTCATTTCTTCATTTCTGGCAATTCTTCCAGTTCTTCAGCATTTGCTCCGATGTTTCCCAGAGATTCAGCGCTGATGCCATGTTGTTAGCAGCAGCTGAAACAGGCACGATTCAATTCTTAACTAGTACATGCTCGACACTGAAAAGTAAACGTGTAGTAAAGCCTTCCCTGCAGCAGTGGAAATAGCGCCCTGCCAAGCTCTCCAGTCCCTTGCCAGTAGCCAAAAATGTTTGCGTCGCAGCTCCTCTTGGCTGCCAAACTCCTTTCTTGCTTCATGAAAGTGGACAAAGGATGGATGGGGCACAATGCTGACGCCAATAAGCCAGCCGATGGTGTTGAGTAGGATGGGTACAAGATAGGAGTTCCGTCCGATTTCCGTCCGGATAGAGCCCGGATGCAGGGAGTAGGCCGTCACGCCCTCCTCCGCATAGCGTCTAGACCACTTCCTCACCTTCTCCTGTCTCTACTACAAAGGGGCTACGCCAAAACCTGTTCAACTCTCGAGCGAAGAGGATGTTGCAGAGTTTGCTGAAGGCGTAGCTGCGCAGCGGAGTGAGCCAACCGCCGGCCTCCTTCGGGGACATCAGCTCCGGCTTCAGAAAGTCTGCTGGGCTGACTCCCTGAGCCCCCCCCCCAAAGGTTTCACCCCCCCCCAAAGAGGTTTCACCCCTCCCCCAAGAGTTTCACCCCTCCCCCAAGAGTTTCACCCCCCCCCCCCCCCCCCAAAGGGTATATATTGAAAAAAATTTTATCAGCTTAAATTGCTTCTCTTTACATATCTCGAAATTTAAACTCAAGGAATTTTTTTCTAAACAACTAAATACCTACTTTTTTACTGAGTCTATACCTAGTTAGTCGATACCGTGTTCGTCATGCTACTAGTTAGTCTATACCGCTATATAGGGCGTAGCCAACACAAAAACTAAAAGGCTCGTCCTTTGACTGTGGCAGTACCTACTAGTTAGTCCTTACCGAGTTGAGCACTTTAAAACATCAATGAACTCGGTAAGGACTTACTATGTTTAAGGACTAACTATGTCCCTCGCGAGCCTTTAAAAAAGTCAGGTGGCTACGCCCTATATTGCGGTATAGACTAACTAGTAGCATGACGAACACGGTATAAACTAACTATGGTTTCAAAAATAAGTAGGTATTTAATCATCTACATGAAAATTCCGTGAGTTTAAACTTCGAGATATGTAAAGAGAAGCATTTTAAGCTAATAAAATTTTTTTCAATATATACCCTTTGGGGGGGGGGTGAAACCTTTGGGGGGGGGGTGAAACTTTGGGGGGGGGGTGAAACCTTTGGGGGGGGGGGCTCCAAGGGTCAGCCGTCTGCTGGGCCCCAGTCGGGAGCTTGTCTGATCAGCCCACAAGGGATCTAGCTAGAAGCTGAGAGGAGGCAGGTGTCTGACAGGTGAGCAATGGAGGCGACAGCAATGACGCGGCTGGGTACACTGGCTCGCAGACTGTCCAGCAGCAGCTGCGCCAGATGGAACTGAGCCAGATGATTGACCTTGAAAAGCTTCAGATGGCCAAATGCTGGAGGGAGGCTGGAAGGATGGCACCTGAAAGGTAGTCTCAAAGCCGTCCTTGGTCTGGCTTTCCGGCGGACTGTAGAGGCCGGCGTTGAGGAGGAGCACGTGTAGGGGTCTGTGTACCATAAGTGGCCTATTACAGGTTTACTTGAAATTATTACTGAGAAACCTGCCAGTGTCTTTGAAGTCCTGAGCGAAGGCCTCTACGGATGCTAGATCCGCTAGGTCCAGTCGCATCAGCTCCAGATTTGCACTTGGCTCAAGCAGAGGGAAGCTGAGACAGGAAGGCAATGGGGAGAGGATTGAAATGAACGCTTTCAGCCAGTATTCGCTCCCTGGCAGCAGCGGCCTTGTCCATGTTCCGACAGGCCATCGTCACATGGCCGCCTCTACCCGCCAGCACTCGAGCTGTCTCCAGCCCTACACAAACATTCCTCTTCTCCTAGTTTAGTCAAGTCAAGTCTAGTTAGACCACCTAAGTCTATCAGTCATGATAATTTCACAAAAACGGACAGTTCAATATTGTAATTGTTCCTTGCTAGGGTGGAATCTGAGCTAAGGGGGGTAATAGGTACCAATGCCGGTGTTAGCGCCAGTGATGAGAAAGTAGCGGCCAGCCAGTTGAAGCCCTGCAACGACTTCCTCAGCCGTGGCGCTTCGTCGAGGCCAGACTATCCTCGACATTCTACTCCCCTCCTATCTCATCCTCGCTCTGAAAACCCTCCATTCCTTCCCGCTTCCTAACTGGCAAACAGAGCGCCCATCAACTGCATCCGGCTTAGCAGATAAGGGCGTTTTTTTGGGACGTCATATCTTGTTATTCCAATCTTTAAAAATCATTTTTAACGCAGTGCATGTCTAAAACGAACTCGTGGAATTTGGGAACATTTAGTGTTCGGCATCGTTTGCAATTGTAGCGGTGATTGAAGGGAGCAGCCGTGTTTTTTGGCAGTCCCAGAAACAGCGCAAATATGCGCAGTGCCTAGGTACACAGGAAGAAAGAAGGTCGAGAAAAGCCTGGGGTAAAGCGAGGCTCTTTCAAATGATGGCCTAAAATGGCTGGGAAGAAATGCTTCGGCCACTGCGGCCATGGAAAGACGCAAAAGGAACCACATCCTCCCCACCAATTTTCAATGCCTGTGTGTGAAAAAATTTACATTGCTTTCCCATATGCTATAACATAGGCAGTGTTGTAGCATACAAAATGCTCATACCCTGTTTTACTGCTCAAGCATCAAAACCGAAGCTATAAACCACATAGCTATATCAAACGGGCTCAAAATAAATTTTCTGGGCCAAAAAATTTAAATTTTAAGACTAAAAATTTTTCGGTCATTTTTTGCCTATGTTATAACATAGAGGCAAAAAATGGGAGTTTTCATTTTCAACCTCAAATATCTCTACTGGTACAAGGTCTCATGAGCCATAATTTGGTGCATATCGGTAAATGAACCTGAATTTTCAGAAAAAACTGGGTCCCATACGTCGCTGACGTCATTTTTACATTGAAATTTTAAAAAATCCATTTTCGGACAGCTGTAAAAACTAGTTTTTCGTAAATCGTAGAAAGATGGTCAAAAAAAGAAAAATGCTCTTCTCGTTGAGACGGTTTGAATGGTGGTCGAATAATCAAAATCCGTTTAGATCCCATATTTTTACTTCCCATATATTGTACTTTTGATTTCCATCATAAAAAAGGGGGGTCAAAAAACCATGGGTCTCGGCCCTTGGGCCATTCGTGCTCTTCTCACAAAACGCCTCTTAAAATGACGCTTACTATAAGATCAGGTTATCCGGCTCGTTTGCTGACCAAAAACAAGAACTCTCATTTTCACAAAATTTTTCTGAGAAAATTAAAATTTCCATCCAGTCGCATTGGAATCAAAATTGTTTCTTTGAAATTTTTTGGAATCATTCAAGAACGGACTTTGATTGCAACATTTCTTTGAACTTTTTTGGATCCAGAAGCAAAGTGGGTTTTGACTACAGTTTCTATTTTTAAATCGCAGACATTGGTATCTTTCGGCAGGTGTGCGAGAGCCGGTGCACATTTATTTTTCAGCAACATAAAGCATGGTAGACTGACAGACTCGTAGCTGGAAATGGGAGTTTGGGAGCCAGTGCGCTCCAGCTCGATAACATTCTCCGCCCACACTCCAAATCAGATTGGGAGCAGTGCCCGAAAGAATTCGCCACTGCCGAATCACTCACAATCGCCGCGCTAAACAAAAGCCCTCCAACTAGACAGCCTCAAATGGGCCAGCAGTCAAAGTAGAGAGGACAGCCCTAAATCAGCCTCAACCCTGGCCTCCACACAACTGCTCCAGGAAATGTGACACACGGCTCTATGTATATAGCATATAGCACACGCAGAAACAAGCCTGCCAGGCAATCATGAGGAAATAATGAGGAGCAGAATGCCGGTTGTGAGTAGGATTGTGGAGAAGGAAAAGCTAATTTCGGAGCAGGAAAGCAAAGGTGGGTAGAAAAGGAAGTTCTGGGCTAGGGAGAGGAGAAGGAGGAAGAGGGAATGTAGAGAGGCGGCGTCCTTTGCACAGGTTCGGCTGGCCTGTCTAGTCCGCCGTGAAACGCCCGTTGCCCACCACGTCGTACTGCAATGCTACTCAATTTCTCAAACAGTCCAACTTGTCCGCTAAGGCAAAGGCCAGCAAACTCTACTTGGTTTGTAATCTGGATATTACCCAATTTATTATCTTTTTCAACCACTAACAACCTCACAAATCACCAAATAAAGCCAAAGCGAAACGCCAAATTCAGATTAACGGCTCAATCTGGCTCTCCTAATTTCACTCAATGCTATGAATTCATTCTCCATTCTTCAGGCCTGTAATGAGAGAGCAGATGGGATAACAGCAGGTGGGGGCGGCGCAGTGCGACTCCAGAGCGGTGTAGCCCCATCGCCTCCAGCGCCGACGGTGAGATTGCCCTCGCTGTCCCCGGCGGAGGCGAATCTAAAGGGTTGGAGGGGGGTTGCGAGGAGATGGAATGGGGGCAGGAGAGAGACCGAGTGCGAGGATTGTAGACGTGAGTGCCGTAGAAGTCGGCGGGTATGGTGGAGTCGTAGTGGGCGCCGTTGGAGCCCCCGAAGCCTCCGCTCCCACGCGGCAGGAAAGGATCCTCGTCCTCCACCTACAACCCGGTCAATCAGCTTCCCTACATCAGCTAAAGAACGGAGGGCAAGAATCGATATGATCTCAATGAACCTAAAGCTCAATCTCCACAGGCTGGCTGACAAGTGGCTAATTGTTGATTGTTGTATCTAATCAGCTAGTTCTTAGTTTATTTTCTCGATTTTTCGGGGTGACAGGGTATGCATGGTCGTACCTCGACGTAGTCCATGGGCCGCTTGGTGTACAGGTGCCAGGCCTTGGAGAGGCAGATGAGGAGGAGGAAGAGACTGAAGCCGAGCAGAAGCAGGGCCAGCAGACCCAGGCCAGCCCCACTGAGTGCAGTGTGGCAAAGCGCGTGCTGGGCGTCGCCGTAGTCCCGCTTCACGGAGCCCTCACAGGCCAGCAGCGGCTCCGTCCGCGTCAGCTCCAGCGAGCAGCCCTCCAGCTGCTGGCTCAGGTTCGCCTTCGCTACCGCCACCTGCTCAGAGAAATCGCAGCTTTGGAAGCGGCAATGGCTCTTTGTGAGAGTTCCAAGGATTTATCTTTGTTAATCAATTGCGGATTGGGCTCAAATACATGAAACATCAGAATTGTGATCGATTTTGTGGTTGACTGACTGAGCAAAAGCAGTAATCCTAAATTTAAGTTTGGCAAGGATAAAGCACCATTCAGGCCCATAAAAATGTGATATATTTGGTGCTTGCTGCCATGGGTTCATTGGATAGAAGTAGTTGAAACCTGTTTGGCAACAGCGGGGGGGAAGAGGTCTTTGGCGATGGTCGTGACACCCCCGACGCCAGCCTCCACCCAGCCCAGGCTCTCTTTGATCTCCGTTTCCGACTGCCAAGTTTACTAAGATTCAAGGGCGAATAAAATTGAACAATGGTTTGAATAGAATTTTGACATGATAGTTTTTCGGAGGCCTTATATGATATAAGTTTACTCATATTTAGTGCGAAATTTACCTATGCTAGTACCACAATTTTTCGCTCACAAGTACATTTTCGTCCATTCTTTGAATTTTTAAAAAGTCATCCTGGCTTTTAAACACATTTTTTCAAAGTTAACAAAAGTAATTTGATTTTTTAAGCCAACATTATTTGTTGTCTACCCTTCAAATACTTAAAAAGACGAGAACCTGGACAAAGCTAGGCGGAAGGCTGTGACTGTCATTCCTGTGACAATCGAGGTAGAAGTGGGTGAGCTCTCTGCTCCCGTTGCCCGGGAACTGGGCCAGGATGAACGGCTTTGGTTGGGCGCAAAAATCTCCCAATGCCTGTCAACCATACCATCCTCCTTCTTGAAACATTTCTATCCCATGAGACGACAACTATATTGATTGGGGATTAGTAATGTTAGACTCGCTCTAAGATGTTGGCCCATGTGATAGCCGATTAAAACACCATAGTATCTGGTATCCACTTTGCCTCAGTTTCACGGGAATGCGGGAACATTTCCTAAGCTCTGTTAAGCTAATCTTATCCTGGTGAACAAATAAGCAAAATGAGATGAGTTCCAGCAACTGAGACTAAGTAGGCAGCAGTTGGGAACTAGAGCAGGTGCGTAGGTGCATACAATGGCAACTAGGAGGACGAGCGCCGTGAGTAGCCAGGAGAGGACGAAGAGCACAAGGCCAAGTCCGCTGAAGAGCACAGCGGCCTTCTTGGAGTGCCGGCAGAAGCCCACGGAGCCGCCGAACAGCACCACCAGCATGATCGACAGCAGACTCGCGAAGATGATCCACCTATAGGGGGGTAAGATTGATAATTGTGGGTGTGATGGTGATAGGGGGCTGAGGCAACCGCTCATTCTCGATGCGGAAGAGGTAGTGGGTGGAGGCGTGGATGGAGTCGAGGCTGGCCAGGGCTTGGCGCAGGGCCTGCGTCTCGTTCACTGCCCTGTCCAGGCTGTGCGAGGCGTTCTCCATCAGACCTTTCACGGTCTCCTCAAGAAAGAATGGGCTTGATGGTATTTCAGTCTGCTTGCTGCTTGAACTGGCACTGAACGAATAGCAAGAGTTTGAGGATTGTAAATTGGGTGCATAGGCCGGACTTTCAGATGCTTCAATATTAATGGTGCAATGGCTAAGTAAATAAATGCTTTTAATATATTTATAATAGCTCTGGGGCAATAGGTCTAAGTATGGCAATTGTAAATATAGATGCAACCTTGATTCGATACACATTCACTGCCTTCTTGTCTACAGTTGACATTTAGTTGGTGGAGTTGGAGGAAGGGGAAGAAACCTTCTCCGTTTCATTGAGGCTCTGAATAGCCTGGCCGAGAAGTAGGGCAAACTTAGGCAGTTGTTCCTCCCGCACTCCGCCCACCAGAGTTCCATTCACCGCATCAACCTAAAAACAGTCCTTAATTATGCCAAGTATCGCAGAAAAAGCATCAATTATAGAATTTTCGTCGAATTGTGCGCCGATCACTATCATCTTTCCTCAAGGAAAATGAGACTCTAGCAGGCTCATCTCTAAATTTTGCTCAAAATTCTGTTGCTAGTTTACTTTCACTTCAATTTCGCCAAATAATATGCAAATTTTTTAACTCAAATATAGCTGGGCAGTAAAATTCAGGAGGGTGACCTGATGCGTGGTGGAGAAAACTAGAGCGAACCTTTCGAACAGCGACTTGTATGTCGGTGGCGAGGTCTTGAAGCGAGTCGGCGGTGGTGGAGAGGCCGCGGTTGACACGCTCATTGGCGAACAAGGCGACGCCAAGCCAGACGAAGCAGAGCACGCTGATGCCGAACAGGCCGCTGCTTAGGGCTCGGATCTGCTTCAGCCGCTTTGCCGGCTCCTCAAACAGCGCTTTATTGCTTTTCGTTGATTTAAAAATGGTCACCATCTCCCGAATTGAACTGACTCACTGACTGCCCCCACAAATTTTGAAACCTAAGCAGGGCACGTAGCATGAGTCTCAGATATTCTAACTGGCCCAATCAGTACCAACGTTCATTTCAGCTATATTCCTGTCTATTTCACACCACTATTTCAACTCTGTTAGGCTGTTCCCTGGTGTAGTTCTTTGCGGTTTTGGGATGCAATGAGATGGTTGGATGGCTGACCTTGGGCCTCTTGCAGCAGCAGCGGGCACACCAGATGATAAGAGTGATGAGCAGCAGGACGGCGCCCACCAGAGCACCCGCGATGCCCCACAGCAGCAGGGCCTGAAAATCCTTCCCTCCTCCACTCTCTGCCCGCCCATAGAGAGCGCAAGGACCTGCAGGTAGCCCTGGTCCTTGGGGTCGAAGACATTGGCGGCCTTCTGGAAGTGGAAGTTGAGGCGCGGGAAGGAGTGCAGCAGCTCTATCAGCCAGTCAAACTTCATCGCGCCCCGCTGGTAACAGCGGCCTGCAATAGATCGCAGCCCTTCAATCGTTTCTCCCCAGCCGCTTTACGACACTCCGCGCCAACTCCCCTGTCGCGCAGACGAGGAGAGCCTCGTTCAGGAGGTGCCCGCGCCTCATATTTTTACGCCCCCTCCAAGAGGTAAGCGGATAGGTTGGCCGGGGAGGCCGCAGCGATGAATGACAGGGAGCGCTGTCAAAATGGAAGCCTCCTCCTCTCAGGGGCGCCCCCCCCCCCCCTTGAGCTTGGGCCCCTTTGGAGGTGTTGACTCACACAAAGGCAGCACCCCTTCTTCCCCTCCTCCTTCCGCGAGCACAAAGCCTGCGCGCACCCCAAAACGGGCGACGCCTTCCTCCAGGAGTTGCACCCTCTGCCCCCCTGTCAACAGGCACACCTGCCCCCCCCCCCTTCCTGCCAGCAAGGCCTTGGGAGCCTTCTTTTCCGCGCCCTGGCATCTGGCCGGATGGAGAGCCTGGGAGGCTGGGAGATTGCACATCGCGCCAGGGGCCGCCAGCTGAAATGCCGCTCGCAATTTCGGTCTTTCCCTTCAAGCATTACCGCCTCGAGAGATAGACCAGCCTCCTAGCCAAGCTTTGACTTCTAGTCCAAATTATTTGTCCACCGCTGAACACGGCAACAAACAGCAGCACTTAGAAGCTGTTCTGATTGAGAGAGAATCGGGAAAGCAGGACAGGTGAAAGTTCTGAAAATAATTCATAAATAAGTAACAAATTCGTGACCAAAAAATTGATTTTTCTTAAGAAACAGCTATTCAAGCTTATCAGTAAAACATCAACTCCTGTGACTGCTAGTCAAGGACCAGCTTTAAGCTGCAGTCCTGCAAATCAGCCTTCGTCCTCAGCCTCAGCGAAGGGGAACTGGCGAAGAGAAACCTTTGAAGCGTGTCTCTGCCCTCTTCCCACCCCTCCGTTGCTGTGTCTCGTGTCTCTAGGGGGGGAGAGCAGAGGCCGTGTGAATAGAGTGAAGGCTCTGTCTCCTACCCCGCCTAATCCCCCGCAGCGACTGGGCTCAGGAGGGGTGCGCGGCCAGAAAAAGGACTGCACAGCACCTGAGCCGCGCGCTTCCAGAAAGCTTCTGCGTCCCTCAGAGGAAGAAAAGAGCAATTGACGCAAGCTGCGTCCTTCGCCTTCCAGCCACATCCAAAAAGCAGGTGCCTCTAGGCGTTCCTTGCAAACTTAGAAGGATGACAAATGGCCTGGGCTGAAGGCGTGCGGGCTGGGAGGATGACGAATGGGTGACAGAGGAGGCGCCCATTTCAGAGGAGGCAGAAATGAACGACTTCTTGCGGGGGGTGGTGCTTTTGGCGAAGAAGAAGGGCAATCGAAGGAGGGGGTGTGTGTCGTTTTACGATGGGCGGGTAATGTATAGGAAGGAAAGTGGATAGGGCGGGAGAGGGAGAGGCAAATAGAGGCAGGGGTGAAGGGTGCTGAGCTATATAGCCAATTGGCCACAAAAGGTCAGCGGACCTAACAGGCCCTCGCCCTCCCCACCATCCTCTCTCCCTCCATTCGAATGCCCGTACCGCTCCTGAATATGCAGCAATGGCTTAGTAGGCACTGCAGTTGGGCTTAGGACGGATTAAGGGCAACATAACAGTTTCAAACGGCCATGAATTGGATCTGTATGATCTGTTTGGAAAGCCATCAAAATTTTGCGAACAAAAAAATAAAAATTAAAAAAATTGTGGATTTTACCTGCGAAAAATGAACTAATCATCAGCAGGAATCATCCACCGAACTAAGGCAAACTAACAAATAGCACTTGGGAAGGATAATCCATCCTACCCCTCCCCCCACTCCTAGATTAGGCCGACTAAATCAATCAGAGACTCCCCCAGTCGAATCAGAAGTGGCCTAGAAATGGTCGGGAAGGGGAGATTTGTAGCCAATGCGTCTCCAGGGAGCCTGAGTTTGGGGGCGGCGGTGCCATGTGGTGTGCCTTTGGATTTGCGGCCTCACAGCCCCCCGTGTTTGTGTGCTGGTTGAGCAAGACCTGAGGGGGGAGGCGCATCTTATCGCTGTGTGTTGGGTGGCGTACACGCAGAGGAGGGTGGGGCTGCGCGTAAACACGCGACTCAAATTTCCGCCCCGCTTCTAGGCAAATACACAACTGACGCCCAGCATGACTGAACCAGCCTGGGACCTTTCCATGCTCCCGCCTATGAAGAAAGGAGTAGGCCAATATTCTCTGCTAGGCCTAGGCTTGGCCTATTGAGTGTGGCTAGGAAGAAAATTTGGAAATTTTGAAAAAAAAGAGCTCAATGGGTAATGCCATGCATAGCTATTACGGAAGGCAAGTGCAATCGTTTTGCTGCCTTATCTAATGGCCGCAAATGAGCATTGTGGCAGAGCAGAAAGTGTGCAGAGAGCTAGGAGCGAAGGCTGCTCCTATCTGCTAAGGAAGAGAAGGGCGGGTGCGTAGGTGTGTGTATGGGTGTGTGAAGGGCAGGGGAAGAGAACTGAGCAAACGCAGACGACTGGACAAGACCCAGCAGGCACCGGCAGCCTCTCTCCCCCTAGCCTTCTGTCTTTGTTCTCCACCCTCCAGGGTTCCCGCCTCCCCCCCTCCCCCACTCACCGGATGCACCACTGTCGAAGCCTTTCCCCCACTTCCTCTGGCCCCATTTACCTTTTTTCCTGACCTCATTGCCCCTTCCCTGCTTTTATCCAGCCTCAAATCCTTTGCCAGGGCTCAGAGTAGGCTGGAGTTGAAAAAGCCTAGAGTGCCAGAATGCACGAATGGAGAGCTGCTGAATGCTGCAAATTGCGAGAAACGCAAGTCTTAGTCATCGACTTTTTCCGGACCTTGGTGAAAAGGGAAGAAAGGAAATGGGGCCTTAAAAGCACTTCTCGGGGAGGAGGCGGGGAGGAGAAGCCTGGAAGGATAGGGAAGGGGAAGGCTAGGAAGCACAGTGGGCGTCTATCTGATGCCCCCCGAGAAAAGGGCGGGGGCCAATTACGTCCTCCTCCCCCCATCCACCCATGCCCTCTTCTCCAAGAGGGACTCCCCCAGTCAGCCATTGGGACTCTGAAACGGGGCACACATCGATTTCTCGCCTCCTTACTGGCCTCAAAAGTTTTCACCTGCTCATCAAGCCTAGCAGAACCAAGAGTCTCAAGGCCGGCAAAATTCTATCAGCTCGCATTCGTTGGCTGAAAATCTTTGAGCTGAATAAATGCTTCAAAATATTGTTCAAAATATTTCTAGGAATCAATAATTGTTAACAATCTCAAATTCCTGCACCAAGCAAATCAGTTAAACATGGGCTTCTTCAGCCGAGAGCCTCCGCCTATGACTACAAGAGGCAAAGTTGAGAGAGAGAGAGCTAGGCTGTGGGGGTGAAGAAGCGGCATGAGGCGTGGGTGTGGAAGCAGGAGGATTAGGCTTCTGGTCGGGTGCGCCTCTGGATCAATGCAAGAAGCGCCAAGCTTAGGAGGCCAGGGCTGAGAAAGACTCCCTTCTTCTCTCACAGACCTCTCGCCAGTGCTACTGAGCGAGAGAGAGGGCATCACATGTGCGAGACTCACTCACCCTCGCCCTCCCACCGTACCCCTCCCGGCCTAGCCTCCACTGGGAGTGCTGGGACCCTGCTCTGCTATGGTCCACCTACCCTCAGTCTTTCAGACTACGATAGGCACACAGGCGCTACGCAATAGACCCGTCACTCTGTGCGGGTCTTGGTAGAAGGTCTGAGAGTAGTTTGTTGAGCGTCAGCTTGACTACATCCTTCTTCCTTCACGATCCTAAAGACTCCTGAATGATTGCCTTTTGCAGCTTCTAGAAAAGAGGAGGCCAAAAAACCAGAAACAATGGGTCGTCGCCCTGCTCGATGGTTGGTGGAGAGAGGAGTGGAAGTGGAGTGGTGTTGAGGGGTAGGCTGTGATTGCAGCTATCGCTACATCAAGAACAAGCCGTACCCGAAGAGTCGCTTCTGCCGCGGAGTGCCGGACCCCAAGATCCGCATCTACGACCTGGGCCGCAAGAAGGCCGGCGTGGACGAGTTCCCTCTATGCATACACATGATCTCCGACGAGCGGGAGAACCTCTCCTCTGAGGTTCGCTCTTCTTCTTTCTCATCCCTCCTCCTCCCAGCTATCCTCCTCCTCTAGGGGCAGAGAAGGAAGACTGTGATTGTCAGGCGATGGAGGCGGCTCGCATCTGCGCCAACAAGTACATGATCAAGAACTCCGGCAAGGAGTCCTTCCACATCCGCATCCGCAAGCACCCCTTCCACGTCCTCCGCATCAACAAGATGTTGTCCTGCGCCGGCGCTGATCGGTCTATCCTCTCCTCCTCCCTTCCCTCTTCCCTCTCCCTTTCCAAGCCCTTCCCTCCCTTGAGGCTGCAAACGGGGATGCGCGGGGCCTTCGGGAAGCCGCAGGGTCTGGTGGCGCGGACGAAGATCGGGGACATCCTCATGTCCATGCGCACCAAGGAGGGCAACCAGGCCAACGCCATCGAGGCCTTCCGTCGCGCCAAGTTCAAGTTCCCCGGCCGCCAGCATGTGAGTGGCCCGTGCTCTTTCGCTCTCAGGCCCATTTAGAGGGGAGTGATAGGGCCAGCTGTAGCCTTCCCTTTGGGAGAGTTAGGGTGTGCCTGCCGTCTGTGAAGGAGGAGCTTTGAGAGGATGGGAGTTGGCAGATCACGATTTCGCGGAAGTTCGGCTTCACGAAGTGGGAGCGGGCGACCTACGAGGAGTGGCGGGCGGAGGGACGCTTGATCCCCGACGGCGTCTGCGCCAAGTACAACTCCGACCATGGGCCCCTCTCCAAGTACAAGGTATAATAATCCTACCCGGCATTCGGATGTTTCGGATGAAGATGACTATATAGTTCTTTTCCTGATTGCCAATCCGGTTGGCAGTGTGATTCATACATAGTCTAATGTTGCTACAAAAAGTTGCGAACGCTGCTCAGTTTCCATTCAATATCTCAGGTGAGAGAAAGTGGATTGAGGGTTGGGCAAGCCTGCACGAGAAGCCGGAGATCAAGTCGAAGCCGCAGGAGGCCTAGGCGGCGAATCCTGCGGACCCTTTTGTTTCCTTTGGCCCTCTGTTGTTGACTCTCATCTGAGAAATTCGGAGTAAAAAAAGCCCCACTTGAACACCACTTCGAAAAGTACTATCAAACAAGAATCATACGTTTTTTTCAACAAAAATAACTTCGTGCTGAAGTCGAGTGCCTGGCCTTTGTGCAGAGCAGCGTATCAAAATGTATGTGCTGGCTCGAATTGAGGACACGGTGAGAATTCCGCCGCACAACTTTCGGAAGGACAATCAGGCAAGCTTCATAATTATTTAACAAATTAATTGGAGTGAAAATTGAAGTTTAATTTAATAGCTACATTTTTGCGAGTTATTAGGCTATTTAGCCTACAAAGCTTTAGCAATCCGCAATTTTGAAAGGCTGCATAACATCAATCGGAGACTACAGTTTTTCAAGCTGTGTCTCTTCTGTGAAAACTTTACTTTGCCATTTCAGGAATTGTTTAGCACTATTCTTAGAGTATATAAAAAGTTAACATACTTTAAAACTAATTCTAGGCATAACGAAAGAGTGAGTTTATAAATTTTTTGAGAATTTCAATTATTAAATTTTGTGTTATTCTTTAAAAATTCGAAATTTACACTAATACTTGAACTAATACTGAGCACTGAATAATAATTAATAATCGATCAAGCAAATTATTTTGCGAAAAAATAAAATTTCCGATTGTGCGAGCGTGGGTGATGCTTGGCTTGGACCATAGAGAATTTATTATTGTCTATGCTTGGACGCAAAGGGCTTTACTTAATTCCCGTTCTTTGAGCTCATGAAAACTGTTGAGCTTAGACGGATTGCAGATAGAGGATCAGCTGAAGCGGGCTCTGAATGGGAAGCTGGCAAATAAGGTAGTTCTCGGGGTGGGGCTGGGAGTCTGCTTCTACGACTTCGAATCCATCGGCCATTCTCTCATCTTGCCCGGAGACGGCTCTTCACACACCAAAGGTCTTCTTCAGCAATTTGGTCTTTTTCAAAGGTCTTTTTCTCTGAGCGGCTATTCGACAACTTAATAAATAGACAGTGAGATGCCCAATAAATTAAGTTATTGAATCAATCACCAAAAGCGAAGTCTTGGAATTGGCTTAGTTTTCTTAATTCTGTTTCTCGATAGTTTTTCGATGTTTCTGTTTCTGGATGTTTATCGACTAATTCTGTTTCAGTGCGTTTTCGCTTCGTGATGTTCCGGCCGTTTGTGGACGAGATCCTGGTGGGCAAAATTCGAGCCTCCACTCGGGACGGCATTCACGTCAGTCTGGACTTCTTCGAGGACGTCTTCGTGCCCAAGGACAAGCTGAGGGAGAGCACCAAATTGTTCCTCTTCTAGACCATCCATCCCTTAGCTCCAGCTCAAAGTCAAAACCACCTCTGCTTCCTCCATGGAGCCATGCAGCATTGCAGTCGGGAAGAGGAGCAGATGTGGGTCTGGGAGTACGAGCAGGAGGAGGGCGAGCCGCCTGTGGAGCTGTTCATGGAGCGTAACGCTCCTGTCAGGTTCTCCTACAGCTCCTTCTTCCTCTGCCCAGTTCTCTGGAAGGAGGCGATTGCAGACTGCGAGTGGTGGGCGAATGTTTCGTGGACACTCAGCCGGGCAAAGCGCCGCCGCGACTCGGCGAACTGGAGGAGGCCGGCTCCGCTGACTCTGAGGCTGCCAAGGCTCCCTACACCGTCACGGTTAGCCTATCTCATTAGGATTGCAGACTGCGAGTGGTGGGCGAATGTTTCGTGGACACTCAGCTGGGCAAAGCGCCGCCGCGACTTGGCGAACTGGAGGACGCCGGCTACGCTGACTCTGAGGCTGCCAAGGCTCCCTACACCGTCACGGTTAGCCTATCTCATTAGGATTGCAGACTGCGAGTGGTGGGCGAATGTTTCGTGGACACTCAGCTGGGCAAAGCGCCGCCGCGACTTGGCGAACTGGAGGACGCCGGCTACGCTGACTCTGAGGCTGCCAAGGCTCCCTACACCGTCACGGTTAGCCTATCTCATTAGGATTGCAGACTGCGAGTGGTGGGCGAATGTTTCGTGGACACTCAGCTGGGCAAAGCGCCGCCGCGACTTGGCGAACTGGAGGACGCCGGCTACGCTGACTCTGAGGCTGCCAAGGCTCCCTACACCGTCACGGTTAGCCTATCTCATTAGGATTGCAGACTGCGAGTGGTGGGCGAATGTTTCGTGGACACTCAGCTGGGCAAAGCGCCGCCGCGACTTGGCGAACTGGAGGACGCCAGCTACGCTGACTCTGAGGCTGCCAAGGCTCCCTACACCGTCACGGTTAGCCTATCTCATTAGGATTGCAGACTGCGAGTGGTGGGCGAATGTTTCGTGGACACTCAGCTGGGCAAAGCGCCGCCGCGACTTGGCGAACTGGAGGACGCCAGCTACGCTGACTCTGAGGCTGCCAAGGCTCCCTACACCGTCACGGTTAGCCTATCTCATTAGGATTGCAGACTGCGAGTGGTGGGCGAATGTTTCGTGGACACTCAGCTGGGCAAAGCGCCGCCGCGACTTGGCGAACTGGAGGACGCCGGCTACGCTGACTCTGAGGCTGCCAAGGCTCCCTACACCGTCACGGTTAGCCTATCTCATTAGGATTGCAGACTGCGAGTGGTGGGCGAATGTTTCGTGGACACTCAGCTGGGCAAAGCGCCGCCGCGACTCGGCGAACTGGAGGAGGCCGGCTCCGCTGACTCTGAGGCTGCCAAGGCTCCCTACACCGTCACGGTTAGCCTATCTCATTAGGATTGCAGACTGCGAGTGGTGGGCGAATGTTTCGTGGACACTCAGCTGGGCAAAGCGCCGCCGCGACTTGGCGAACTGGAGGACGCCGGCTACGCTGACTCTGAGGCTGCCAAGGCTCCCTACACCGTCACGGTTAGCCTATCTCATTAGGATTGCAGACTGCGAGTGGTGGGCGAATGTTTCGTGGACACTCAGCTGGGCAAAGCGCGGCCGCGACTTGGCGAACTGGAGGACGCCGGCTACGCTGACTCTGAGGCTGCCAAGGCTCCCTACACCGTCACGGTTAGCCTATCTCATTAGGATTGCAGACTGCGAGTGGTGGGCGAATGTTTCGTGGACACTCAGCTGGGCAAAGCGCCGCCGCGACTTGGCGAACTGGAGGACGCCGGCTACGCTGACTCTGAGGCTGCCAAGGCTCCCTACACCGTCACGGTTAGCCTATCTCATTAGGATTGCAGACTGCGAGTGGTGGGCGAATGTTTCGTGGACACTCAGCTGGGCAAAGCGCCGCCGCGACTTGGCGAACTGGAGGACGCCGGCTACGCTGACTCTGAGGCTGCCAAGGCTCCCTACACCGTCACGGTTAGCCTATCTCATTAGGATTGCAGACTGCGAGTGGTGGGCGAATGTTTCGTGGACACTCAGCTGGGCAAAGCGCCGCCGCGACTTGGCGAACTGGAGGACGCCAGCTACGCTGACTCTGAGGCTGCCAAGGCTCCCTACACCGTCACGGTTAGCCTATCTCATTAGGATTGCAGACTGCGAGTGGTGGGCGAATGTTTCGTGGACACTCAGCTGGGCAAAGCGCCGCCGCGACTTGGCGAACTGGAGGACGCCGGCTACGCTGACTCTGAGGCTGCCAAGGCTCCCTACACCGTCACGGTTAGCCTATCTCATTAGGATTGCAGACTGCGAGTGGTGGGCGAATGTTTCGTGGACACTCAGCTGGGCAAAGCGCCGCCGCGACTTGGCGAACTGGAGGACGCCGGCTACGCTGACTCTGAGGCTGCCAAGGCTCCCTACACCGTCACGGTTAGCCTATCTCATTAGGATTGCAGACTGCGAGTGGTGGGCGAATGTTTCGTGGACACTCAGCTGGGCAAAGCGCCGCCGCAACTTGGCGAACTGGAGGACGCCGGCTACGCTGACTCTGAGGCTGCCAAGGCTCCCTACACCGTCACGGTTAGCCTATCTCATTAGGATTGCAGACTGCGAGTGGTGGGCGAATGTTTCGTGGACACTCAGCTGGGCAAAGCGCCGCCGCAACTTGGCGAACTGGAGGACGCCGGCTACGCTGACTCTGAGGCTGCCAAGGCTCCCTACACCGTCACGGTTAGCCTATCTCATTAGGATTGCAGACTGCGAGTGGTGGGCGAATGTTTCGTGGACACTCAGCTGGGCAAAGCGCCGCCGCGACTTGGCAAACTGGAGGACGCCGGCTACGCTGACTCTGAGGCTGCCAAGGCTCCCTACACCGTCACGGTTAGCCTATCTCATTAGGATTGCAGACTGCGAGTGGTGGGCGAATGTTTCGTGGACACTCAGCTGGGCAAAGCGCCGCCGCGACTTGGCGAACTGGAGGACGCCGGCTACGCTGACTCTGAGGCTGCCAAGGCTCCCTACACCGTCACGGTTAGCCTATCTCATTAGGATTGCAGACTGCGAGTGGTGGGCGAATGTTTCGTGGACACTCA